>DWJZ01007025.1:0-12484 GCA_018249125.1 Asbolis capucinus
GACTTATCTGTAGATAAGGATGTCCTCTGTAAAACTGTAGTACATCATGTTGCTCTATTGTCAATAATTACCGCAGCATACGTGAGATAAGGATTTTTTTTCACACTTTGCGTTACATTATCGAAATTTTCACGCGGATCCCTATATTTTCCCGTATTAAATATAGCCTATGTTCATCAGGGATAATGTAGGATTCTAATGGCAAAAGATTTTTTTAAATCGGTCCAGTAGTTTTGGAGCCTATTCAATTCAAACAATCAAAATCTTTCCTCTTTATAATATTAGTGTAGATATAGTATGTAAAATATATAGTATGTTTATCATTAGGAGTGATTGCCTAATGCTTTGAACGGTACGGCACGCATTTAATTTTCATAGTGCATATGAGAAGTTAATTATCACACACACATAGAACCGTAGTCATGTCATACATTCTCGCTCCTACTTCAAAGTGCACTTAATTATTACAGTTATTCCCCCAGAGAAACGTGACAGTACAACTTTTTTTATAATTCTACTTTTTTAGTATTTTGTAATCTGTACATTTTATAAATTTGTAGACGATTTCTGTAAATCGTTATGAATATTAGGAATGCAAAAGTGTTTCTGCCTATCTGAAAAGGTAACAGATAACTTTTCACGGCTGTATTACTGAATCGATTTTAATGAAACTTCGTACTGGGGTAGATTAAACCTTGAGGAAAAACAGGCTACTTTTATTTCCGACAACTCCCCTAGGGTTGAAATAGGGGACGAATTGTCGGAAGTTTCAAGCCGCTCGAATGCTTCCGACGTGGCTTAACGAGTGCTATCTAATGATAACATCCAGGACCGGCTTACGTGTCCTCCGAAGCACGGAAGCGGTTATGGATTTCCACCGCTAGTGGTCCTACCGATCGCGCCCACTGTTGCTTTACTTTTCGATCGCCTACAATCGAAACAAGCCGCCGGGCGATCTTGTAATTCAATATATCTTAATAGGTACCCAATACTTTGGTAATAGAACCTGTCTGCTATTTTCCTATCGTTAGCAGCATCCTTCAACCCTTATTAGATGTCTATTCATTCGTTCCGAGCGACTCGAGTAAAGTTTTTCGTCTAAAGAATTAATTGGTTTGCGTAGGCACTTCAGATGAGAGGGTTTTTTCACAAATTAATTAACTCGAAAGGATCAAATCTATTCGATGATTTTTTTTTGTTATTTAGTAAGGCGCTCTTGGCGCAGCGGCTTTAGTTCAGAGTTTCTGCACTTCGGAGGGCACGTAAATCTGTTGGTTCCTGTTGTTGTCTTGAGATACGAGTCCTTAAGCGGCTCCACGGGATCGCGCACCACACCGCACCAATCCACTAAAAACCCCGACTTGTATCTTCTAGATAGAAAATAGAGGAGGTATCAGCTGGGCCTTATGTACTTCAGGGTACCTACAGCTGAAATAATATTGTATATTCGGCCTATATTATGATATTATATTCCATAACTAATATTATTGTTAATTTTACTATCCCAACATTATTACAGGGTAGCCAATATTATTAGAGGGCACGTGAAACCGTCGATACCAATTGTATCGTTAGATATCGATCGTCAAGCTACGTCGGAAGCCTTCTGCCTTAATAGACTTTCGACACTGCCCCTAAGCTTTTACAGCAGTCCGTATTGAGATAGTGCAGTGGAATGTGTTGCAGGAAAGGGACGGCGAACATTCATGTATCAATTTGCGTTTTTTCTAAAGAGACGGCTAATAAGGCCATCAAATAATGTTGACTTCGCGTTGCATCGCACTCACTTGCGACATATATATGTACATACATATATCTAATACCTATACCACCTGTTTTTCGGATTACATGTTATGTTGATAAAATATAACCTATATGTCATTACAGGCAATAGTCTACCCCGTGCCGGATTTTCAGATCCGTTCATTAGTTTTTGCGTGTAGAAGTAACTAACATTCTTCCATCCTCACAAACTTTCGCATTTATATGTAACATTAGTAGGATTATGTGGCCCCCTGCTAAGCCAGGACACGACGTTTGTATCTAAATACATATAAAACTCAAAGGTGACTGACTAACTGACATAGTGATCTATCAACACACAGCCCAAACCACTGGTGGGATCGGGCTGAAATTTGGCATGCAGGTAGATGTATGACGTAGGGATCCGGTAAGAAAGGATTTTGATAAATTATACCCCCAAAAGGGTAAAATAGGGGATGAAAAGTTGTATGAAACTTTGTCAATTTTAAACCGATCGGGCTGAGACTTTGCATGCATATAGCTACTATGACGTAGGTATCCCCTAAGAAAGGATTTTGATAAACTCCATCCCATAATTAATAATAATACTTCTTCAAGGAAGGAGCGGGCAAAAGCTAGTAAATTAAAAAAGTAAGAATTTGATGAATGATGTTGTGTATTGTATTTTTTGTGTGACTGGTATGACTATATTTATTTGTAGTTGTTCTTTGATCAATACTTAGTTTAATAACTCATTTACAGAAATAACTATTTTAGTGGAAAAAACCTTATACATATATGCAAGTTGGTGAAAACCCTACAAAAGATTTTTTATGGTTTGTTTGTTCCGGAGCGAATTTGCACCAAGTATACATAGAAGCTCCAAGCCAAATTCATACTTACTTATGCACCTTTTCGGGGTGCACTTAATGGTGCATCCTTTCAGGGTGAAATACTAATAGTGCTAATATTATAAATGCCAAAGTAACTCTGTCTGTCTGTTACGCTTTCCCGCCTAAACCACAGAACTTTTTGAACAGATTTTGACGAAATTTGGTACAGAAATAGAGTTGACCCTGAAGAAGATCGTAGGATACTTTTTATTGCGAATAAAGGAGGAAAAGGGGTTAAAAGAGGGGATATCTGTTTGTATGGAAATTCGTCATTATTAAATATATAACAGGGAAACTTTGTATTTAGACACTTTAAAAAGGGCTGTGAAACTTTGTAATTCGCAAGTAATTCACATATGGCATAGGGCAGCATTTTGACCACCACCCACCACCACGATCACGCGGACGAAGTCGAGGGCAAAAGCTAGTACACTTTACAAAACTACTTTATGAAGGTGCATCAGAGGTTACGAGGTAACAATTAATCAAATCTTTCCTGTTTATAATATTAGTACATCATACATTGTATTCGCAAATTGTTGCAAAAAAAATTCTAATTGAATATTGGCATTGAAGTGGCGCTAATTTTATGATCCAGTTGTATAGATATAAAACTATAAGGTCGTATCGTGGACTCCAAAGGTAACAAAACAATGTTTATAAATTGTTACAAGGCTTTGTTTGTAAATTGTTGATAATTAACACAGACAGGCATTTTAATATTACGTATAGATGAGCATTCTTGGAAAATAATGCTTAATATAAAATATTTAATGAAATGAATAATATTTAGTTGTTAAATCGAATGAACCTCTACTCTACGGGTTCCCAGTTAGGTGTTCCAGGTAGGGTTGCCAACTGTACTATATTATATAGTATTGGACTGTATTTCGGGACTTCATTCTATATACAGTTCAAGAAATATGTAGTACGCGACAATACTATATTTCAGTACAACATACCGATGTTTATATTTCGCAAAACTAAAGCTAATAAAAAAAAATCCACAATTTTTTAACGAAAGGTTCCACTACCGTAATGTGCGTTGGCGTGAAACAAAAAAAATATTATTAAAAAACAAATGAGTTACAAATATAAATATTTTTTAATTTCTCCATAAATTTTTGAAGGGCACTATATTTTGGTTATTTAATGGTCTTTTAAAAAAAAAACTATATTCAAACAAAAAAAAAGTTGGCAAACCTAGTTCCAGGATAGGGCTTTTCATTTTTAAGGAAGATTATCAGATCAGCATCTCTTTGAAAGTTCTCTTTTCTTTTACAATTTAGTACAATCGCTAGTACAATCAAAATATAAGAGCATGACACTTGTTTCATACAATTAGGGAGACTGTTTTTCCACATTAATTAATATATTCATACTAGTTGACCCGGCCAACTTCGCACCGCAAGAGTATATTTTTTTTCTTTTTCTTACCTTTTAAACTTCCCCTGAACTTCCACAAATATTTAAAAACCAAAATTAGCCGTTTAGTTACAGTATAGATAAATAACCAAAATATCGACTACAGCGCCATCTGCGTGAATCTAAGCCATCCAGGGCATCACCCAAACGTATACAAAAATTCATTCAAATCGGTCCGGCCGTTTAGGAGTTCAGTCACATAAACACATACAGTAGAATTATATGTATATATAAAGATTTAGCATGAAAACGAGTTAGGTAAAATTTTTTAAAAGTAGTTGTTTTGGGTGTGGGATGAGAGATATATATGTAGTTATTTGTAATCTAGTTACCCTACTAATATTAAAAATGCGAAAGTTTGTCATTCCTCCACCCAAAAACTACTAAACGGATTTTAGTGAAATTTGCCACAGACATTGTAATAACAACGGTTACTTTTAGTCAACAATCTAATGAAACCGCGCACAAACCCTAGTAAGGTGTACAGTATTTGGATTTTGGCAAGATTCCTATAACTTCAGGAATCTATACCTTCCCCGGTCATATTGAAACAATACAAACCAGTTGGTTATAAGTGCTCTTAAAACGACTATTGTACAACACAATATATTATTAATTCATTGTATTGTGTCTAAACTACAAATACAAAAACAATTGTTTAAACCACACTTTATTGTTTTTTGTACAATGTACATATATATATACCTGTAGAATTAAGTATTATTGACTTATTGTCTCCAAGGACATTAAATAACAGATAACGTGATTATTATGTAAAGTAAATTATCACAAAAATATGTAACTTCAAATTTCACTTACAATTCAATTTTATGACTATTACAATTTACTAAGTACAATAATTTTCTTAAAATTAGAATTAACATATGTATTACGGTAATTCATTAATTTACTTTGAGTATTTATGGATCTTCGGTTGAAATTCAAACGTAATTCAATTTTAAAATAAATTGACATTGACAAATCTAAAATTGTCAAACGTGGTTATATATATGACAGTGTGTTAATGTTGTTTTATACCTACTTATATGTACATATAATGCTCCGCGAGCGGGCAATAGTGAAGAATACTACGCAACGCTCTCAGGTACGGTGCATGTTTTAATCATTAATGAATTAAAAAATATATACACATGAATTGAACACCTCTTCCTTTTTTGAAGTCGTTTAAAAATAAATAAAGAAAGAAGGTTTATTAAAACATTTAGAAACAGAAGCTTTAGTTAGTTTAGCTTTAGTTAGGTAGTTTAGTTTACAAAGAAATACTCAAAACTTTATTACTGTATTGTTAACGGTTGAGGAGTTCCCTTGTCTGGAGGCAATACTGAACGTAGTATCAGGTCATGCTTATCATAAAAATGCATTGACATCTGATTTGAAGCAGTATGCAAAATTTCAGCTCCGCAGGCTTAATTAAGCTTGCAAGATTTGACTTGTAACAAACAAATATACTAATATACAAACATACTAAAGTTAGATAAAAGCTTGTGATAATAAAAGAAAAAAAACAGCAAAATATTCGTCATTGCCGTGACACAAATTGATTCTAAAAAGATTTAAGTACATTAAAATCACTCACCAAGCTCTACAGTTTTGGAACCTGGGCCGTTCAGTTGGTGGTCACTTTTTACATCACAATCTGAAACAATTAAATAAACAAAATCATTAAAATAACTTAATTATCATCATTTCACTTAATTGCTTTTCATGTTACAATCATAGTAGCACAGTATTAAATACTGTATTTGATAGAAGTACTTGTACGCAGTGGATAAGAGAATGAGACAGGAGCGTTCCCATGCTTCGGAAGGCACGTAAAGTGGTCATAATATATATATTTTTTTATGTGATAAGCAGGCAAACGAGCAGAAGAGTTACCTGATGGTATAAAATCACCTATTCCCATGGACATTAATAACATTAGACTGTGGTGTTCCTAATGCGTTGCCTGCCAGGAAGGAAGTAATAGACCCGCATACGCGGGGAAGAGATGAACAAGGGAAGCGGCACATTGCCAATGCAACTGGGAACAATAACGACAGCAACTGACCCCAGACACACCAACAACATACCACTTCAGGACGGGAGGTAGAAGAATGGGAAAGAGAAGGACTGAAGGACGGGGAGAAAAACTGGAGAACGGGCACTAATGCCCCCAGCTGGATCAAGACGAATCGTCAGCCAGACGGGCTTCAAAGAAAGATAATACTACTTTTGCGAAGAACTGCCACCGAGCAGGTTATTACAGTTTGTCTTTAGTAGGCCAGTATGGGATTGGGGTTTATATTCTAAGCCGCCTTAATACGATTAAAAACGGATCGTTTGCATTTCACGCGGTAACCGGTAAACTGATTAAGATGAAACTTGGCACACAGATAGACCACATCCAGTTTGTTACTAGGCAACAAACTGTAATGTGGACAATTTTGTACATTGAGTCGTTTTTGAAAATTTTGCAATGAGATTTTTTTATCGACATAGAGACCAAAACTTTTTTTTGGATTTAATTCCGTTTGTCTGTCTGTTTCTCTTTCTATTTGTTTGTTCGAGCTTCACGAAAAAAACACTGGATAGATTTAGATGAAACTTAAACATAATCGAAGTTTAAAACCGGTGGATGGTTATGGGATAGATTTTATCCCAGAAAATTGTTTTGTACCCGCAGGATAACAGGTTAAAATTAGTATGGCAACTCCGAAAACAATTTAGATGTAATTTAGCATGTTTGTAGCTTACGTAAGAACATTGGTTATGGGATACTTTTTATCCCAGAAAACTGCTTTGTTCCCGTGGGATAACAGGTAAAAATTAGTATTGCAACTTTTCTTCCGAAGCGAAGCGAGGACAATTTCTAGTTATAAATAAACCAATTAAGAAAGAAACCAAAATTCATAAAGAAGTCGCTGTTATGAGCATTATAGGGTTAAAATCACATTCTAAAACGATTAAAGTTTACGAGCTACGCGGTTATTATTGTTTGGGAGCGAGTTAACCCGTTAATAACTCAGGAACGAACTCTCCGTAGAATTAGTAGATCCCATTATAATAATACCACCGTTTTACAGAATGGGAAATCAATAACATCTAGCTGATTGTGATTGCTTTCATACAATCATTTCTCATAACATCATCATCTCAACCCATCACGACCCACTATTGAGCACGGGTCTCTTGTCTGGATGAGAAGGTTGCCATCGTCCACTGGCCAAGTGCGGATTGGGAGACTTCACACAATTTTGTGTTTTGCAAACTCCCCGGCATGCAGGTTTCCTCACGATGTTTTCCTTCGCCGTTATAGCGAGTGACATTTAAATGCTTAGAGCGCACATGACAGAAGTGTGCGCCCTGGGATTCGAACCCGAACCCCCCCGAATAGAAGGCCGAATTCTTAATCACTAAGTTGTCACCACATTATAATATTATACCCTTACTAATATTATAAATACGAAAGTAAGTCTATATGTCCGTTACCTTTACGCCTAAACTACTGGACCGATTTTGGTGAAACTTGGTACAGAGACAGAATAGGATTTGAGGTAAAATATGGGGTATTTTTTTTGGCGAAAAAAAGCTTTGAAATTATAATAAATTGATATACACTAATAAATACAGTCGAGACTGACGAACTCGTAACCTACTCAAATTCGGCACATTTACTACTGTCCCCAAACTTGCAAAGAATTAAAAAAATATATTAACTTAGCTCTTACGATTATTGACATATTAAAATGCAAAAACCCCAATTTTTTACCAACTTCAAAAAAGGACGAGGTACTCAATTCATGTGTACTTTATTTATGATTAATTTTTATGGATGCATGGATGGTAGCTGTAAAACATTGTGTAACAGAATATCCAATATGTCAAATTCTTGTGCTGGGAGTCTCCTGCTGGGTCTAAGTATTGAGTCTCGAATTAAGACACAATTAGTGATTTTGTAAATACGCCAAATCGGTCTCCTTTTCACAAGCTTTTTTTTAACTTGCAAAATATGTTTGTATATTAGTATGTTAGTATATTAGTTTGTTAAGTGTTCAGGTCAAATCTTGCAAGCTTAATTAGACCCACTTCCTCTTACACTACGAAGCTAAATTTTTTCATACACCTTTCGACCTGATGACAATGCACTTTTATGATAATCCTGACCTGATGCTACCTTTAGGATTGGTTCCAAACGAGGGAACTCCTCAACGGTTAACAATACGGTTATTAAATTTTGTTTCTTTGTAAGATATAAAGCCTTACAAAAGCTTGTGTTTTTACATATTGTTGCCTTACTCTCGGTGCACTCTTCTTATGTGGTCGATGGTGGAAGTTCTCCCATGCCATACCATAAGTTAATACTCCCAGGTTAGCGTGTTTTATAACCTTATACAATTACAATCAGAATAAAAGTACAAATGACTCTCATAAACCAAAGTAATTGGCCATTACTCCTCCGTTATAAGGTAAAGGTCATGTTTCCATGTTTCCTTGTGATTTAATGTGGTAATTACTACAAAAAGTAACTTGACTGAAATACTACGTCATAATGGTTATTCTTTTGAAGTTGCCCCCTAGTTATGAGAGGTCGTGTGGCTTAGGGGTAGTGAACTTAGCTGCTACACCGACGGTGGGTTTGATTCCCATCCAGGTCATGCTTTTCTGTGATGAGCAGGTATGTTTTTTCTGTGTGGCGGAGTGTACACAACTCTATATATGTATTTAAAAACATATATGTATGTTTATCAGTTGTCTGATCACCATAGTACAAACTAATGCTTAGTTTAGGGTAATTTGGCCGCGTGTGAATTGTCCAAAGATATTTATTTATTATTACTAGACGCCCTGTTTGCGATTGAATTAAAACCATTTACTAGTTTTTGCATGCTACTTTGCCTGCGTGGTAAATACGTTAATAAAAAAAAGCCTGTGTTATTCCAGGTTATAATCTATCTCTTTGCTCAATTTCATCCAGATCGGTTTCAACAATAAACGTATAAGCGTTAATAACCTTGGATTCTCTGAGTTTTTGGAGTCATTTACGAGACAATTTACATATACTAATAATAAAACTGTAACGGGGTCAATTCTGTACATTAAGTATTTTTTGAAAATTTTGATGCAAGGAAGCTTTGTTATCGATATAGAGACTAAACGATGTTTTTGGATTTATTGTCTGTCTGTTCGAGGTTCACGCAAAAACCATTCGACAGATTTAGAGGAAACTCGATATAGTTGTAGTTTAAAACCCGAGAATGGTTATGGGATATATTTTATGCCAGGAAATGGCTTAGTTCCCACAACAGAACAGGTTAAAATTTTTATGGTAACTCCGAAACCAATTGACTAATTTAGATGAAATTTAGCATGTTTAGTGGCTTATGTAAGGAAAATGGTGATAGGATACTTTTAATCCCAGAAAAATGCTTTTTACACGAGTGAGAATAGATTAAAATTAATATGGCATCTCTACCACCCGACAAGTAAAGCGAATATTCTTCCGAAGCGAAGTCAGGGTAATTTTTAGTTTGTTATAAATACTATAATTTAAACAGAAATAAAATTAACTACAAATTAAAAATATTACTTTTTTTACTTTGTACAGCTTCTGAATTTTTTTTCGCCCTTCAAAAAGTTACTTTTCCACTAACTTTTTTGGCGGCAATGCATTGGAGACTACATTATTCTAATACTTCTAATGTCAATTGTCATAAGCGATTACATGACATTAGTAATACTTCTAATGTCTATTGACATAAGTGATTAAATGACATTAGTAATACTTCTAATGTCAATTGACATAAGTGATTACATGACATTAGTAATACTTCTAATGTCAATTGACATTAGTGACTATTTACCATCAGGTGATTTTATTCCCGCAAAAATACCTTACCTTAAAATAACTTACCTTAAAAATAAACAGATGTTACTCCTGCCTCTTCAAATATATTTCTTGATAAAGAAAGATTTACAACAATAGAAAAGATTAAATCAGATTAAGTTCGGAATCTCTTGAGGCGCGGCAAATCCGGAAAGACGCAAGGGATTTGCCGGCACAAGCCTATTTGTACACAGAACACCCCACAAGGCATCAAATGACCGACAATGGCCGACACTGGCCGGCACGGTCCGGATTGCAACTTTCATTAAATACTTGTAATAGGTTCGCTTCGGTAATCCCACGGGATTTTTATGAACGCTTACTTGGTATGGACATTAATTGGTATGGACAACATAAAAATAGCCCGAGAACAAGCAGTCTTTTAAACGAATGCATGATCACTGTCAACTACTACTACAACAACTTTGTTCAAAATTCTCTGGAAAACGTTTTGGTACCAAAATTATATCGATCGGACACAGGGCTGATGAGTTGATGCGTAGTAACATGTGCCGGGTATAGCTAGTATTTTATAAAAATATTGGTATTGGTACCAAAATTATATCGATCGGACACAGGGCTGATGAGTTGATGCGTAGCAACGTGTGCCGGGTACAGTTAGTATTTTATAAAAATATTGGTATTGGTACCAAAATTATATCTATCGGACACAGGGCTGAAGAGTCGACGCGTAGTAACTTGTGCTGGGTATAGCTAGTATTTTATAAAAATATTGGTATTGGTACCAAAATTATATCGAACGGACACAGGGCTGATGAGTCGATGCATAGAAACGTGTTCCGGGTACAGGCTAGTATTTTATAAAAAAACAGCAACTCATAAAATTAAGCCTTTATTTATAAACACAATTATTTTTACTTAGCTTATAAGCTAGGGTTGAGAACAAAACAAAGCTGAACGAAATCAAAACCAGAAAAGAAAGAATTTTAGAAAAAAAACATTGATAAAATATAATAAAGTTATAATTTCATTGTACATAAACACCTTATGTAAACAACATAAAGTCTACAATAGCATGGCAAATTTAATACAAAAGTTAGCCGTATTGTCACTGTAGGGTAGTCTCGTATGTCATGTAACGGAGGGAGATCGGTTTGTTGGTTGTTTGTAAGTAGCCTTTGTTGTTCAATATCATTCTCCACTCAACTCACTAATCAGATTGGTAAGGGCTTTTGTGTTAGGCTGGTTTTCCACTACAGGCGAAGCGGTATAGCTGCTGTACTTTATAAATCTTAGGATAGGAATTATTATTTTATAGGTATTATGTAAATGTTATACGTGATTGGGTACCAGATAATATCATCAATGACAATAAAATTGGTATGTTTTGGGTCAAAAAACCGATCAATTGAAAATTTCAGTACCGCTCTGAAGTATAATGATAATAGTTAATCCATAGATATCCCTTATATTTTGAATTTTGAGCAGGCAAACGAGCAAAGGGGTCATCTGATAAACTAACTGCTCCCGGAGCAACAACTCACCGGGGTGTCACTAACGTGTTGACTTCCAAGAACAAAATAACAGAGCCAACTGATTGAAATAGTCTGGAATAACACATAAACTCCTTTTTATAAACATACCACGCTAGAGAAGCCGCGACAGGACGCCAATTTGACATAACATTACATATGTTATGTTAATTTTATTAATAATTATATTCGATTCAGAAAAATACTTTTAATAAAAAAAAATGAGAACTGGCTTTCCAATACTTTCATAGAATATAACACATTTCATTATTGTTTGCAAAAGAAAGTCGCTTGCCAGGCGGGAGACGGTCCTAGCATCACGGTCGTTTCACATATAGTTTCTCTTACAGTGTACAACATTCTTAGCTGTAGTTCTGTGCATGAATGTTACACTTTTTCACATCTGTCGCTATTGTACTTGCATTGTTCAGGTAATACTAAACAGGTTTCTTTCATAGGCTACATTTCAACCTTATTCTAAAGGATGTAGAGTCGAAAATTGAATGGATAAATAGTCCCTAATAATCGGATGTGGTTGTTTTGGGGCCGTTTGCGGTCTCTAAGATATTTTCTATGAGTTTCCAATTGCAGTTATTTAGATTTTGAGAAAATTCGAGCTTCACATTACGTGTATTCGTATGGGTGATTAAGCTCGTAACAGCTTTCGCTAAAAGCTTTTGTGGTGTAATAATGGGTAACCAATTTGAGGTTATCATTGAAAAAATGCAATAATTGTGCATATTACGTTCAGTGGTTACTTAAAATGACGACGTGCTTACCCAGTCAACAAACCGCATTGGTATCTAGTAAAATTTAAACAAGGTTTATTTAAAATATTCAAGAACAGCTTTAATTATAGAGCCTTAATACAAAGCAACAAATAAAATTTATTGTTAACCGTTGAGGTGTTCCTTTCTCTGGAGCCAATCCTGAACCTAGTATCAGCTCATGTTTATTATAAAAATGCATTGTCACCACATGACATTGACAGGTCGGTTGGTCTAGTGGTTAGTGAACCTGACTGCTACACCGAAGGTCGTGGGTTC
>DWJZ01007026.1:0-12483 GCA_018249125.1 Asbolis capucinus
TACGATACCCTGATCTGCTAAGATGCGACTAAGCTTAGTAACTCTTGGTCTCAATACGGCGATAAGACACACACATAGTACATAATATTTTAGCGAACTAATACGAATATGAAAAACGATTACTTATTAGAATCTAAAACACTAGGACTATGTTGTGGAATTGACGACATAAATATCTCAAGAATAAACACTTATCTGTCACAATGTCTGCCCGGACCAAGGAAGGAGGACCCGAGGCATCGCTTTGTTCAAAATACACACATTTTTCCATTTTCTAAAATGAAATAGTCATCTTAGACCAGCGGTTAAAAACCGATTTTGCAACAAAATTCTGCGACTATAAACTTTTCATTCCAACAAAGAATTCCGTTGAACTATTCAAAACTTCCACGAGAAGAGAAAAGAAATGAAACATTACTAGGTATATGTTTTTAAATCAAAAAACTTCATACATAAATTTTGAATTAGTTTAAATTCATTTTTAAACCTACTTTCATATAAGGTTGAATTTCATGAACTGTTAACAGAGGTTATTTCATACTGAAGAAGTAGTAAGAAAATTTGAATAGAAATAACGCGGTCCAGTGGGGAGACAGGGGGAAAGTACGACTTACTTGTACAATGTCCGTTAGTCGCATTTTCACGACAAGGTATTCACATTTCGACTGGAAAGTTGCCGTTATCGTGTTTAAAATAGAACGTCAGGCGCATCTAACTTTGTGATGCAAAGTGGACACGTCAAGACTTAGGACGTAGCGTGGATTATTGTAATTCAACGACGGAGTGCTGGGGTACGGTACAGAGTTTACAGCTTAGTAACATATATTTATTATAATAGTAATGGCCTAATGGTTTGATTGTCGTTCTCTTCAATGGCCAGTCCTGGGTTTTATTTCTGCTGCGTGCAGTTTTCAAAGTTGTGTGCAGAAAATTAATGATCAGTTTCTACAGCGAAGGAACACATCTTAAGGAAACTTGCACTCCATAAAGTTTTCAATGATGTACTCCAAAATGAAGTTCCTACACCTCTCACATTGTGAGTAACCCAAGCCTAGCAGTGGGTCGAATCAATGATGATAACTCACTGCTATATACATATTTAGTATCAAAGTAAGACTTTATAATGAGTTAATTTGTAATGTTACTCATAGTAAAATCTTTCTTGATAGCATCTTGATATCGTACTAGCGTAATTAACCTTTGTATTATTCTAAACTATAATTTAACTCTGTGCCTAAATTCATTGAGATCTGTTCAGTACTTTTGTATAAAAAAGTTCTAAAAATCCGTCCATCTATCCATAATACAATATTAGTAGAATTTGTGTTTGGCCAAAATGATTTAGTGGGCAAAGGAAATTACATAATTTATTTATTATTTCAACCACCAATCTGCATTGGAGTTTGGTAGCGGAGAATGTGACAAACTTTCTCAGTCATGATTCGATACTGGAGTATGTTCACCTCCTCAGTCACGATGAAAACCATGAGCAGCACTGAGCTAACAATGGGTTGAAGCCAATTCACTTATTACAATACGTCACACGATCTCAAAGTAATGCCCTACGTCATTCGTGTTCGTCATTCGATACTTTAAAGAAAATAATCGACTGACTGCAAATGAGACTTAAATCCAGTTATGTAGTTACCTAACTATTCTGTCACGAAGTAGAAATTTTTCATTCAGTCTGTCTCCACACGTCCCCAACTCGGTAGCGAGTGTATAAGTAAGGGTAAGTATACAAATTGATTTATTGAAGTTAAGCGGGTTTTGGAGTTGCGCCTGAGTATTCAGGCTTTTGCGTTACACAGATAAAGTAGAAATAAAAAAGAAACTTCACAAACAGAAATCCCCTTGTCGCGAGATTTACGAGCCGACGCACCTCCGGCGTAAATAAGTTATATGTAAATTTTACGTTCTATTCACACGTAGTTCTTAAGTTTACCTTGTATAAGCAAACAAGATATTGAAGCATATTTTATATACTAATATTATAAAGAGGAAATATTTTATTGTTGGCTTGAGGCGAATAGGCTCCGAAACTACTGGGCCGATTTGAAAAATTATATTACAACTAGGTTCCGCTCGCGACTTCGTCCGCGAGGACTGAAAAAAGATTCAATTTCACAATAATATCCCTATTTAAAAATACAAACAATGTAATAAATGAAGAACCACTCTACCGATTTTGTATAAACTTCACATAAACCATCTACTAGTTACAACAAAGCCTAAACATTTGGTTTGGATAGGTGAGTCCGTTCTTGGGTTATAAAATTACAACAAAAAGTGGCATTGATTTATATATATAGATTTGAGAATATTTTGTGTTATGTTTTGATAAATCCATGGTCATTATTACAAAATGTTATATAGGTCTTGTTGCTAAGTGAAGGAAAAAACTATCTTATCCCTTCATTACACCATTCCATTCTTCCTCCTTCCTTCCTAAGATTGCCAATGAAACTAGCGAGCCGTTCATAATGTTACATTATCAAACCATTACAAGAGGAAGAAAGAAATTTCCACCAAAACCACTTTTCAATAAAATATGGATAATAACTAATACAACAATAGATTGCTTGTAGATCGTAGAAGACGATGTAATTATCAAAAAAATCCTACATATAAAACAAATTAGCAGCAAAGCTGTCCTTAGTCATTTCTCCGACCTCCTTCTTCCATGGAACAACCCGGCGTACGGCGAGTATCCATCCTTATGTCGTTAAAATCCCACCGCGGCCCCGGTTCGAACTTGACGGTTCTCGACGAGTTTCGTTATCCGTACAACTAGAGAATGGAATAACCTGCCTACATCGGTGGCGCCCACGTATGATGGAGTGTTCAAGAGAAGAGTAAATAGGCATTCAAGGCGCCCAACACCTTCGAAATCATTGTCACTTACCATCAGGTGGGATCTATGTTAAGCATTACCTAATTGTAGGTAATAAAACGTAAACATAGTACGCTGTTAATCACAGATTCATCAAATAATTTCAAACATCATTAATACCTTATTATCAATAAGGTTCGAGGCGTATTTGAACGCGGAATTGAATTTGTACAGCGAATAAAGCCTTTTGAAAACACGTTCAAAAAGCATCTAATTTAAGCGTCAGTCAGACGTTCAAAATCTATACACTGCTAGTACTTCCCATAATTGATTCTAGTTAGGGTATACGTCCACGATAGTGTTGGAGATTGCCAGGCAAAGGACAGGGACAAACAGTTTTTCATTTAGACGAAAGAAATAAAGTATCAATTGTAGTTAAAGAAAACAGAATAATACGTGTAATAAAAATTTAAAGATACATATATTCCTTACAAAACAGACCCTGCAATGTCAATCAATAGTACAACTAGTCGGATCACCGATAAAAATGTGGCTCGGCACATACCAGCTCAATTTAAATGTGGGCTGGTATTTTGTTTAGTTCGTTTCAAACAGCCAACGTGTAAATACGTTCCACAATGCTGCAATGTATAGTCAAATTATTTATTACAACCATGTACAATAGGTGTTATTAGGTTGAACATACTTTCAATATTCAGTTATTAATATTCAGATAGGTACAAGTGCACGCTAATTACACTATGACTTTTCCATTCCTAAGTCTGATGAAAGAGATTTCTTTGAAAAATTAGCAGTACCTGTGTAAAAAATCTCACTTATGAAATTATGCAAATATTTGTATACGTGTACATGAAAAAGGAAACTTTTTTTTTAATTTTCTTAGTTAATTGCTGATTCAAAGGAGATGTATAATTGTATATTTATGTAGATATTATACTGTATATTACATAATACACCCTTTCATCGCTTATAACATCCCCTCCAAGCACATTACAACTAAACCAATTGTCTTCAAAATTCTTTGGCATTTATACTACTAGCAATGACTATAAAATTCGTAAAATTTATTTTTAATTTTTAAAAGTAGTCCAGTGCCAGTCCACAGTGAATCTGTACGCTTGAGCCATTTGTCTTGCGTCTAAAACATAGGTCAGACCGACATGTTTCTTGCCACTAATTAAACAAAGTAACAAATTGTAACTGATCTGTTTTATCTTTGTAACAGTATCACTTTCTGTCATTGTTATTATTTCTTACAATTTATATTTACTTTTTCGGACTTACTTATTCTTTCCTGTTTCTCTCTTCTTCTTTCTCCTATCACTCTTGAGTGGTCGTGGTCATCGTGAGTGAAGAGTGGGGACAGATGGTTTTTGCCTAACGAGATGTTGCCACTTCTCCCGGCTTTTGCATAATTTGGTGCACTCATATAAGGGACCGCCCATTGATTTATTTGGATAGTCCATCCCTCCTTCCTGAGGGCCTTGTAACTTCAATAAATAAATAAAAAGAAATGGGCAGAAAATACCGTTACCCTAGCCTCATGGTAAAAAAGACCACTTTTATTCTAACTTGTCCAATTACATGCATCAAGAATATATTTGTCTGTTATGGACGAATAGCCTAACACAAAATCAATATAAAAACTATTAAAAGCAGTTCTTTCATAAAAGGAGTAAATTGAAAACACATTACGTAATGCTATTGAAAAAATTAAATTCGAAGCTATTCAGTCCACAACTCTATCTGGCTTTGTTGAAAATGCAGATCATTTGAGCTTTAAGGTTTTGAATATTTAAAAAAAATTAGTTATTTATTAATTTATACACTATATATTTTTTTGTACGCTACAAATAAATTCGCAAAATAAAACAATGGATGAAGGAAAATTTAGATTCGCAAAAAAATTTGGATTTTATTATCATGGCTTTGAATGGCTATCTACCTCCTTGCTTGTATCAGGCCCTAAACGACACTACACGTTGCATAAATTTCTTACACCTGGTGGTAAGTAGCGATGTAGTCTTAGATGGTAGATCGCATTACAAGAAGTCCATTAACCCATGTCTTGAATACACCTACATTATACTCGAACGGAAACACATACGCTGGTAATTCATTCCAATCCTTCGCGGTACGTCGTACAAAAGACGAGGCGAAACGTGTCGTACGGAGGGATATGCACAGTGTATGGATAAACGGAGTGTGTCGTGTCGTTGGAAGGTATAAGGGGTGGAGGGAATTATGTCATGTAATCAAGTTCGGTTCATATTCATACGTTTTTTTGGTTATTTTGTTTACAAATACACAGCTCTCCCGATCAATTCAAGTTCAATTAATTTAGTAAAAATAAAATTACTTTTTTTCATACAATGCTCTAGCTATTAAAATTTACGATGTGAAAAATATTTCTGTGACAATCCGTAAATACGTACGTAGCTTACGTTATTTAAAACTACAGATCGGGCAGGAAAACTATATTTTGATGGTTGTCCGTGCAGCGTTACGGAATTAATCCGGAAAACATATTCCTTTTTTAGTATAATCCGTATAGAACATGGCTGTGAAAAATAGATCAAACTAGCTAGGTTCTGGATTCGATTCTCGGGGTAGATATCGTTACCAATATTGAAATTTATTGCCCAAAACTGACGAAAAGCTACCCGCAGCAGGCATGAAACCTACCCTACTATACGATTAATACTATAAAAGTGAAAGTTTGTTTGTGAAAGTCGTTTGGATGTATTTTATTCACCCAAAACCGTTTGAAAAGGTTAAAGTAAAACTTAGCAAATAGACAGACCATATCCAGGAAATAAACATACGAGTAGGATACATTTTCTCCTAACTGTAGGTCTCGTAGGATGATGTTCACGTTTATATATTTATTTAATTATATTTGGGATAACATATAGGCAATTATTTATCAATATACAACGCGGGCGAAGCCGATGGTAAATACTAGTTTATAACATAGATAAGTAGGATAATAATAAATTGTTGATTCCCAAAAATTAAAAAGGTTACACGCTTCTGGCATGTGATATCACATATTTTTTTACAGACTAAATATTCTACTTAACGTTTCTTGAATTGTAGTAATTCCATAAGTTATAAAACATGTTTTTATACAGTCATAACTTGATTTAATTTTGTTTTTATTACAGATAAATATTTTTTCTCTGGTCATTGGTATTATTTGTGATATGGACTTGTTCGATATCGGTAATCCAACACCGTTGGTGAAAACCCGATCCAATAAGTTCCAATAATCCTGCGAAATGCGGAATCCGAATTCGATTCTCGGGGCAGATATTTAAGTATATCACATAATTATTTGTTCTCGCGCTGTATATGTTACTATGGGGATACTCAATTTTTTTTCCTTCGGGATACTTAGTGGTATTAGCACATGTCGAAATTTCAAAAACTAGAACTTATATTGATTTTATTTTTATATGGCGTAATTAAAAAAAATGTATTCATTCGACGATGATAAAATTCGCAAATTTTCGAACAAAAATCGTAATAAAAATGTTTAGTTTTTTATACTTAAACCACCATAAAAAAAATTCACGGTAAATACATTAAATACAGTAAATACATTATCTGTGTTCTTAATTAAGTTTTAAACTGTCTCTGCACCAAGCTTTTCAGCAAAATCAGAGTTATATTCTACCTTCTTAATTATATTACGTAGTTACGAATGAACCATATACTATCATGTTAAATAAAAAACTATTCACAACAACTACTATACAACCCTATCAATAAGGAAACCTCAAAAACGAAACATTTAAAATCCTTCTCTATTGAAAACTGCTAAAAAAGTACCTTTGGAAATGTTTATCGAAAGTTTTTATGACGAATGTTGCAGGCAGTATTCATGGGGAAAAATGTTAAAAATGTTGTGAAACTGGAATTTCACAGAGCTCGTATAGAGAGGTCACGGCGCTATTTGTGACCGTGCGCTGGACGGACGGTGACGGAAAGCTTACCTTTAGGGTTGGCACACAATTTACTAGGTAAATAATAAATATACATTTCTTGGGGGCGATCAAGTTTTACGTAATTTAATTATCGTTTTCCACTCCTTTTCCACATACTCCTTTTCCACAGCGGGTTGGAGAAGAGATCTGTGGTCCAAAAGCTCACTTGCCACTCGAACGTCTCTGACTATGACGACTGTTATCAGACCAGTGACCTACGGTTTTGTATTCTCTCCAAACCACAAAATAACTGTAGATTTTTTTTACTACTAGCGTTCACCCACGGCGTTCCCGACCGAGCCGTTGCTAAACTACCCACCTTCTAGGCCGGGGAAACCGGCCGAACTAGACGAACGGACAAATTTCAAGTTCCGCACGTTGAAAGGAGTTGGAGAAAAGGAGTTGGAGGAAAGGAGTTACGCAAGTTGAAAGGAGGAGACAGGATATAATATATATCCCGACAAAGAGAGACTGTTCTATAGGATAAAATAGACGACCAATGTTTCCTTTTTACTGTATTTAGTCTTCTATTAAAATACCGTCGCAGCAACAATTGTGTCGTCCATTTTGAACGAAGGTCGGAAGTCACGTCAAGTCCGCTTGGGATTCGGTATGTAATGTGAACAGTTTTGTCCGATCGGTCTCCGGAAAATCTGCCGGTCTGGCGTAGTGGGAATCAGATTTTATGGTACACAAGCTACCGGGTGACTGTTTTTTGTGATTTGCGGTTTTTAATTCCAGAAATTTGTGACAACCCTAGTAGCTGTGACATAACGAAGCTTGCATACTCGACTGCATTGCATATACTCGTACTTTTAACATTTAATACATCTATTTCATGAGGTGGGAACCCTACACTCGGTAGCTGTGACCGTAAAAAGATTGTGTCCAGTTCATTAACGGTTTATTAACTTTGGTATATACCACATTAATTTAAATTGGATTTTATAGAATTAATTTTGAATGTTACTTGACATGTTTGAAGCGTTCATAGCCTGTTTCATGGTAAATTAATGGCAAAGTTAAGCAACAGTCTCACTCTGGTAGCAAAACAGCGGCACTCCGGAAGTGCCGACAGAAGTGAAAACTTGAAAAATTCCGTATATATTTTTTGAATGGTCATAAAATATTTTGTTGTGCAAGAATCACTTTAAAATGTATGTATGTGTATCTATCTTTATTTACGTACATAATACAATATATTTCACACAATACACTTCCATACATTCGAGGGTTTATTTTCACCTCAAAAAAATACCAACATGATTATTCATTAGTGTAACAGAAAAATATTTGTTCTTCGATCATGGATGTTATTTGTGACCAAATATTCACGCTCAACACTGGCACGAGGATAAATATATCCTTGTGGGATACCACTTATATTATAAATGTGAAAGACTGAGGCTGGATGGATTTTTATTTCTCTTTCATGCAAATAGTACTGAATGGATTTATATGAAATTTAGCCAAAAGATAGATTATGGTCTTCAATAACACATAAGCTACTTTTTATCAACGTGCCTACGAAGCGGGCGAAGTCGCGGGGGTTCACTAGTGTTTATTAGTGAAACGATTAAAATGGTATTAACTAAATATAAAATAAATTTTACCGTATATTTAACCCCAACTTACTTACTACAAGTTTAAGGGAAAACACCCCAAAGTTATAGCAGAAGCGCCCTTTAGCCGGTCACTACTATAATATTAACAAGTAATGTAATAAAACAAAAAATTCGGAGTACAACGAATAACGAATAAAATATCATATTTTTTTACTCAAACGTATGATCTGTACTTTCTTTCTGGAAAAGATATGTATGTCAGTTTTTCTTATGTCAATTTCCAAAATACGATCTGGATTTTTTACTATACTTTTTTTTTTAATTTATATAAGTTTAATTTTACAATTTTATATTGTGAAGCATTGCATAAACCGTGTTCTGGTTTGACCGCAAGCTTGTCAGTCTTAAATTTACAAATACACAACTACAATACAAACTTGTTAAGTCTATCTTAGTCTGTTTCGGGTCTTTAAACTACTTCTTGACTATCTCAGGAACCAGAGTATTCAAAATGTATACTCGCAATGTACCAATATATAAAATTAATAAAGATTATTATTATTTTAGCACGGGATTGTGAGCTTCTCGGGTGGGTTCTTGAAGCTACATCGGAGCTTTTCAACACACCTCTTTTTCGTCGGCTATCTCCAGTTAAAATAACAGTGCATTATAGAACACTAGCCACAGCACAATAAAATCCATACACGGATCACGTACAAAAGTGAGTAGGTCAATAAATTTGATAGCAATCTGTATTTCAAACACGAAGAAACTTCCGTGTAGTGGCCAGATGTAATTTAATTATTTTCTTGGCGAAGAGGTGGCGGGATACTCTGGACGAGTTTGAATGAATTTCTGTTGCGATCGTCTGTTGATGTTGAAATGGTATTTTGTTTGTGTGATGATTTCTTGTATTATCTATATATCAATACGTGAAGCAAAAATTTTGTATTTCTGTATGAATATTATGTATGTAACCTTTTGACTTTTATTAAGTGAGCTCGATGTTCCTATGAATAAAATATTTTGACTTTGATTTTGTACCCCTTTCTACAAAAATTATGCAGATTATTATGAAATTTGACACAGTTAAAGTTTACGAGGAGAAGGAGTGCAGAAATTTACTATTTAACGCATAAAATATTGAGAATACATTATATCGTAAGAAATTATAATCACTACCATGCATCTGAAAATTGTAAATTCATTATTGCTCTCAGTATGTTTCAGTAGAGTAGAGTTCCGTCGAATTTTTCATATTGCCAAATCTTTTTTTTAAATATAACCAATTTCAAAAAACGCACCTTAATCGTACTTCAGAACGGATGTCTAAATAATAAAAAACTACATAACTCGGAACAATTCACACATATCCATGCCAAACTATGCATTAGCATATGCAAGGTGATCAGACATCTGGTATACATATATCTTTCTAAATACATAATTATATTTGTTTTTTTTTCCACCCAAATAGTGAACAAACATTCCTGCTCTTTACAGAAAAGTTCTTGGTGGGGATCGAACCCACAGCCTCCTGTTTAATAGTCAAGTTCACTAGAAGTATAGGCCAGAAAAGTAGACCAGAAAAGTTCACTAGAAGTATAGACCAGTAAATTCAGAATGGGAAGGAGGACTCCTTAAGGCCGCAGAGAAAAAGAGTACCTCAAGTTACCTCAAATTATTATCGCGTAAAATAGAAAGTTTGCGAATTAGTTATTTTAGATATTACCCCGCTTTAAAGTTTTATCCGATGCTGCCTAAAGCTTAGCTCGTAACAAAGTGAGCTAAATGAGTACACAATTTGATAGCACGGGAAGGGCACTTAAATTTACCAGCAGCTGCACTGGTAAGGTATACAAGAAATAGACGCTTTAAAATATTAAAGTTAAAATTTTGTTTTGTCTAGTTTAGAACGGATTAACGTCTTCACTAACGGGTTTACTGCTGAACATAATCCACGCCGTCGGGACATTCCAACACCCAAAGCTGGAAGCAACGCGTTGTGGACTAAAACAGAAGTGTTACATGTGTGCTTAGATATTAAAAAATAATTATTTCAGGTCAACTCACTTATTCCATACACTGTATGTTGGTTTTGATAAATAATTTGATACACATTGAAGCGTTGTGGCACGTGTTTATGCGTTGGTTGTTTAAAACGAACTAAACAAAATACCACCCCACATTTCCAGTGAGCTGGTATATGTCGAGACACATTTTTGTTGGTGAACGAAATGTTGTCATATTATTGATCGAAGATATACTGCTTCCTTTTCATCTTCGTTTTCCCCATTCCAAGAAACGGTTTCCTCCATCTTTCTTGGCAATGCATTCATAACCTGGTGTTCATAATAATAATATGCATATGGTGTGCTTACCGTTTCGTTTAATGCATAAAAACCACATTAGAAAAACCCGGTTAAACCCCGGTGTAGGACCCTATACATTCCGGTATATCAGCTTATCAGTGACATTTATGTCCACTGTTCCCGATGTGGAACGCTGCACTTAACGTCGAGAATTTTTAGTCCACGCGCGTCACGTGACGTGGGCCGCTGATTCACATCTTTATTGCTGTCACTACAAGTTATAAACTTATAGCGGGTTCGAATTCTGTATTTGTAATGCTCGTATTATGTTTAACTGACTCTTGAATAGTTCTTACGTTAAGATTAGTTTAAAATGAGTTCTCACCGCGTGTTTCTGAAGAGCTGTTTAAAAGTAATATGATTTAATAGAACTGTTAAATTAATTTCAGTTTATTTAAATCGTTGAACGTCGTATAAACTATTACACATAGACAATATATAAGTCTCGCCAGTCTAAACAGAAGCTTGTCGTAAGAAGTGTTCGAATGTGGGTACTCGTACAGGAAGTTCTGGGTTCAATTACTGCGTGCACCTTTAAATTTTAAATTGTGCGAATAACAAGTTAATTATCATTTGCCTCGGTGACGGAAAACATCGTGATCTACATTCCTGAGAATTTACCACAAAATTCTCGAAGGTGTATGAAGTCTACCAATCCGAATTTAGCGTGGTAGACGATGCAATAGACTCCTCACATTGTGAGTGGAGACGTGAGCACAGTATGGAACAGATATGGTTTTGATCCTTGCATGGTAGACTATGCCATAGACTCCTCACATTGTGAGTGGAGACGTGAGCCCAGTATTGGAACAGATATGGTTTTGATCCTTGCATGGTAAACTATGCCATAGACACCTCACATTGTGAGAGTAGACCGAAGCCCAGTGGGACAGGTTTCGAATGATATTTTTACCCTCTCACGCGAAGCTTATAACTTGAACTACAATTTCTATCGTATTGGGAGCATCTTGCATCTGTTTTAGGGTTTGTCGTCCGTGAGGAACCAATCCCAGTTCCTCTGATCATTGAACCGTTCCCAAAGAAGCTGAGATGGACCGATAATCGAAACGGAATGGATATCGTATGAAACTAAATAAAGAGAAAAGGAAAAGTAAAATGAACTACTTAAAAATATATAGACTGCAATAGTTTCTGCCCTCTGCTTAGTTTGTTGTATACTAGCCTATATTTCAGTACTTGTAATCTATGTCTGATCTAAGTTTTATCTAGATTTTTTTGTAGTTTTTGCGTGAAGAGGTAACATCAATTTTGAGAAACTTTGGTTTGGCTGGTCTGGCTTGCCTGTTGGTCTAGTGGTTAGTGAACCTGACTCAGCCGGGGGTTGTAGGTTCGATATCAACCCAGAACTTTTTTGTGATGAGTAGTTAGATATTTATTCTGTGCTTGGGAGTGATAAAAATATGTTGTTTTTTTAAATGAAATATACCGAAACACTTTATAAATTTTAACTTTATTTATGCGGCTGCATAAAATTGTATTTAAAATTTAGCATAACCACAGAGTAGAGAGAGAAACGTAGAAAAAAAAATTCTTGCTTAGTTCCTTAAGCAGATTATACGAGTATCAATAGGTACAGATAATAGAAGGCCCAGTTTGTATTATTCATCTCATCTCAACCCATCACGGCCCACTATTGAGCACGGGTCTCTTCTCTGAATGAGAAGGTTAAGGCCATAGTCCAC
>DWJZ01007027.1:0-12482 GCA_018249125.1 Asbolis capucinus
GTGGTTTTAGTGGGTTCGAGTCCCACATACCTGTCCAGCTTCCCGTGGCCGGATGGAAGAGACGAGGGTCTTTCCACCTGACTGCTACACCGAAGGTCGTGGGTTCGATGCCCATCCAGGTCAAACTTTTCTGTGATGAAAAGGAATGTTAGTTCTGTGTGTCTGGGTGTAAATATCTGTATAAAGTATGTATTTTAAAATATATATATGTATTTTTATCAGTTGCCTGATCACCATAATGTAAGGTAACGCACAGTTTGGGGTCAGATGGCCGTGTGTGATTTCCAAAGTAATGTGTATCGGAAGTTGATTGTCGCTTGCTACGGGGAAGGAAAACATCGTGAAAAAACCTGCACAACCTGGTGGAGTGAGACCTGTATCCCTCCGTGTGAGTGGAGACCCGAACCCAGTAGTAAGACATTATCTGTTGCAATGATGAATGTTCATTCAGAACAATAATTCATATCTGTTGATGTTCAATTTAATATATTCGAATTATACATAATTTTAATTTATTTAACTTTAATTAAATAATAATAATATTAGCTTGTACTCACGGCTTTGGTCAAGTTTATTTGAATAAAATGAAATCGGATCATTTTTCACATCAAATTCTCAAACATTTCGTTCAGTTCATTTCATCGGACATGTTTTCCTGTGGAAACGTATTTTTTCAGGAAGCCGCACTCTTCTATGAATACGAAATTTTTAGGGAAAATTTTTGCCTGTCACTATTTAGCGCTTCCACTATATCGATACTAAATAAAGGTCAAATCAAATCGCTCTGTTTGACGTGATAAAAGTATACACAAACACACTTTTACATTTATATCACACTAGCTGCACCCGGCTCGCGTTACTGAGCATTAACTCATCAACCAGGTTTCCGATCAATAATTTTGGTAACAAAACATTTTTTAAAGAATTTTGAAAGAAGTTGCTAAAGATAGTGGCTTTTTCTCTTTACATTTCAGGGTCTATAGTGGACAAACAAACTCACAAACAAACATTCCTTTTTACAAGCTTTTATATAACTTGCAATGTGGATTTGTATATTAGTTTGTTAGTATATTTGTTTGTTACGGGTCAAATCTTGCAAGCTTAATTAAACACACTTACTCTTGCGGAACTCAAATTTTGCATAAACTTTTCATCCTGATGATTGCATTTTTATGGCAAGCATGACCTTATACTACGTTCAGAATTGGTTCCAGACAAGAGAACTTCTCAACGGTTAACAATACAGTTATGAAGTTTTGTGTGTTTCTTTGTATTATGGACCTATAATTGAAGCTTGCGTTTTTAAATATTTTTAATAAACCTTTTTGCATAGTTGGTAGATAGATAGAAGTGTATAGTTTCCACTTTTCAGTTATTCTTATATTAAAAATACAATTCATTTTACTACAAAATCACTGGAGAATATTTTCAGTGTAATCTGGTTTCTTGAATAAAAGGGTAGAGCATAGTCTACGCCATTACTCACTTGGCTAGAATTTATAACAAAAATGCATTAAAGGTCGTCGCGAAAAAAATTTGCAACACTCTGATATTACTTTGTCTTGGAGCTTTTTTTACTGTTTTATTATTGTTTTAGCTACCCTAAAGAAAAAAGAATTATTGATTCTACTTCTCTCTCCTCTCCATCTAAGTTACATTATTCTTACTTAATCTTCATCTAAAGGTTGTCTGCAAGATATTGTTGTCCAGCGATAAGACCGCCTTTTGTACTTTATCTATACGTGTTTCTGTACTGTTGTCTTTTTCTCGGTGTACAATAAAAAGTTATCTATCTCTCCGTCTGTCTGTCCCAAGGATCTATATCTTAAATCATAATTATATTGTAAGCAGGCAAACAAGCAAACGCGACCTTGCTCTTAAGACAAATGTGTGTCAGCGTTCACGCAAAACACGAGTTCAAAAAGTATGGGAATGATAATGCGGAAAAGCAAACATATTTTACTGCGACAAATGTCATTCATATGTATTTTGAACCAGTGATTGGCGTAAATGCTAACATCGGCTACCTATTTCTTCGAGGTAGACATTCCGCTAGGACTTCATACGTACTGCGTAGGACTGGAATAAGTTTCCCGCGTCAGTGTTCCCTTTCGTTGCTTTCGCTGAGTGTACTTTATCATCTAAACATCGCTGTTTACCATTAGGCGAGATCGTGGTCAAGCATTGATTTATAGAAAGTATATATTTTTTTTATTTTAGGGATGGCGACATGTCACTAACGCATTGCCAGCTAGGAAAGAAGTAATAGATCCGCAAACGCAGGGAACAGAGAGATAATGGAAGCAGTATATCTCTGAAGGAACTGAAGTCAATGTGATAGTAATGTTCCCAAGGTCTGCTTCAACCCAGGACCCACTGAGCACGAGTCCTCACTGAGAAGACCTAGGGCATACTACACCATGCTGCTCCAATGATTGGCGAAGAGGTTAGTGGCTAACTCAAGTGTAAGAAGTTTTTAAGCCGTCCGAGGCACCCGACATGCCTTAACAATTTCCATCTAACGATAACAAGCGGGAGCGAAGGCTTTACGTGCACCCCGAAGCACAAAGCGGTCATATTATTAACCACTTTATCAATTGCTTTCAATTGAAACAAGGGAACTTATGAATGCTTCTAAGCTTCCAGTTCCCACGGTATATTTAGTTAATGTTTATCTAAAGACAAAACCTTATTTTCCGACACATTAACCGTGTAAGCCGACAGATATCAGCAGTTATCGTTTTACGACATTCGGTTCCACCACTAGTATATAAGAAATCCATCACAACGTGCGTGTTTACGACGCAGTAAATATAGTTCAAGCGAGAATTTATGGCGAACTTGGTTACTGGTTTCACCTTGAACTATCCTTGACGTTCTTGGCACGTGATTGGCCAAGGCCTCAGCCCATTAATGGCCACGGGTCCCATCTCCGAACTGAGGAGGTCTAGACTCAACCACGCTGCGGTCGGTGGAGGTGTTAGTGGCCAACCCAAGTGTCGGAATTTCTTATGCAACCCGAAGGCCTTTGACATGGCTAATCGATTGCTATCTAGCGATAACATCTGTGGTCAACGGGTTCACGTACCCTTCTAAGCATAGAAATGTTTTTGAGATCCTCTTGCCGACCGCGACCGCTTTTGTTTAACTTCGATGATCAATATGTGATAGCATGTATCGTGTAACATTATAGAGCCGGAGCGTTGGTTGGTTTGATTGAACGCGCTAAATTACTGGCTCAAATTGGATAATATTTTTGTGTTGAATAGTCCATTTATTGAGGAAGGATAAAGTATAGTATTTTTCGTGAAACAGCTTTATTGTTTCGTGAAACGGCTTTATTGTTTAAAAAAATATCTTTGGATAACTCACACACGGCCGTCTGAACCCAAACTAAGCGTTTGCTTGTACTATGGTCATCAGATAACTGATAAACATACATATACATATACTTTTAAATACATACTTATATATTTTCGCACATTAAAACACTCCTACTTATCACAGAAAAGTTTGATCTGGGTGGGAATCGAACCTACGACCTTCAGTGTAGCAGTCAGGTTCCCACTAGACCAACTGGCCTCTCAATTCTGTCTGTATGAGTCAAGAGTAGGTCAAAATTGTTAATGTTTTATAAAATATTATGGCCTGTTTCATGAACACATTACTACCGATCAAGATAGCCCTTATCACAGCAGTATTCTACAAAACAACAAGCCGAGAAGATTGTATACTGTTTATACATACTTCATATATGAAACAATCATTTCAAACAATAGAAACTATATAACCTATAACTATGCCTAACTAATTTTCGCTCGCGTCTTCGCCCGCACGGTAGGTGCGTTGATAAAAAATAGCCTGTGTGTTATTCCAGACTATAATCTATCTCTGTGCCAAATTTCATTCAAATCCATTCAGTATTATTCGCACGGAGGAGTAACAAACATCCATCTATCCTCACAGACTTTCGCATTTATAATATTACATCCCAACCATCCTGGATGTACAAAAAACCAATACTTCAATTAACTTTTAAAACAATACATATCTTATTTTATAAACATACTAGCAATTTCTGGCCTCTCGTTCCTGGCCTTCGCTGGCCCCCCTCTCCCTCTTCAAAAAGGTAGTCTATATTTTCCCTCAGCTTCTACCCTACCTCTGTATCAAGTTTCATCGTTATTGGTTTAGTATTTTAAGCTCGAAAAGGAAACAGACAGAGTTAGTTCCACATTTATGAGTATAACATTGCCAAGTATTACCCATTCGTATGAAGACCAGTGCACTGAACATCGACAGCACCACGGGGCAGAAGACACCAGCAAAAGTGCCAACCTTCTTGATCCCAGGCCTCTCTGACCTGAACTCCCCAAACTCCACATATCCTGGAAAAACCATACATTATATCAACTGAGTACACATACAAATTGCCTATGGCGGGAAACTAAGCAGCCGCTTTACATAAAATTTGCCAACAGCGAGCAGGTAGCAAACGATCGGCAATAATAGCACTGACTATTATTCTGTGACAAAAGACATCCTATTACTCGTCCATAGGTTGATTGCTTCTGTTCGATTAATACTGTGCACTTTTTGCCATGAACCTAACGCCAATACCTCTTAAGTAGCACGATCGCAGCTGATACGTAATATGATTTGCGATCTACGAACAATTATAGCCAAATTTTCGCAATCGCTTTCCGTTTGCAAGTTAGGTAATAGACCCGCCGGCTTGCCATTCTTTTTTAATAATCTCATCCATCCAAATCCATCAGGCTTTGCATGTGGCATAGTCCTAAATACGCCACTCTGATCGCTCCTAATCGCTACTAAGCGTTTTCAATCCAGTGAATACTCTAAAATGAACATCCTGAGTCTTCTATCAGTTCCAAGTATTATAGGTGGTGTAGGAGAATTTAAACGTCAAAATCCCTATTGCAATATAAAACAATATAAAATAGTCCCTTGGGTTCCCTTCGTCCCTTCCACTCGACCGATTTTGAATGCCAATCAAACCAAATCCATTTTCGAACCCGCAATGGCAATAAAAAATTAAATTCATGCCTGTAACCGACAACTAGAATAAGTTGACAGCGTCAGTCAGTCAGCGGCAGGCTATTACTAAATTAGTGTGCTTTACTATCTAAATGTGGGTAGTGGTCCAGCACATATTTACAGAAAGTAAAAAAATAACAGTATTAGTAGAATTCACACATCTACGAGAACTTTACGGGAAACTGTCAGAATAGATTTCTTCACGAATATACTGACTATTAATTACTGCATTATAACTGAAAATTAGGAAAACTCGGATCCGAACCCAGGATCTCCCGTTCAACCGACGTTCAAACCATTACGCTGTCACTTATAATAAAACTACGAGAATAAAATATTGGAATGCAATACAAAAACCGCACCATTTTTCTCGTCCATTGTAACACGATTACAGTACTTTGTAGCACGATAAACACTGATGAACTGCAAAGAAGGGGAACTTACTAAATATCGCCTATGACCTCGGCTCGGATCCGCTACGGTCTGTGACACTTTCTTAACAATCACACTATTTAAAGGGTCACTACATAAATTTGCTGTAATATTTATTATTATGAACGCTTGTGCTTGCAATACGATGCCTTGTTGCGGTTCACAATGGCAAAGCCATCGATGCCCCATTAAACACGGGTCTCTGCTCACACTGAGGAGGCCTAGAGCATACTCAACCACGCTGTTCAGAGTTGGAGGGGTGGCCAACCCAAGTGTCGAAAGTTTTATGCCATCGACACAGCTTAACGATTGATATCTAACGGCAACAAGCGGGACCGGCTTAAGTGCCCTCCGAGACAAGGAAGCGCTCATGAATTTTTGCCACTAGCTTTCACCCATCCTCCCGCTGAGCTCGCCCGGTGTTGCATAACTTTTTCGATTGTTTACAATCGAACGCTTTGAACCTTCGTTGAAGCAATATGCAAAGAATAATACCTATAAACGAAAAATAATTATGTGTCATATACATATAAATACCCTTTGAGCGCCATCCCAAATTCCTATCGCTTCGAAGGTAGGTGCATCACTAACTACACTAGGAGACGACCATGTGTTATTGTGACAGTATATTGAATTTTTATTAACAAACAGCTGTTAGTTCTGATTATAAAAATTGCTTCATCATTAAAGCTTCAGCCTATCCTACAAAAAAATTATATGAAACGTAATAATAGTAATAAATAAGACAGTAACAGGGTCAATTCTATACATTAAATTTTTTTTTTGAAACTAGAACCCAAAACAATAATTTTTTGGATTTATTGTCTGTCTGTCTGTTCGAGCTTCACACAAAAACTACTGAAGAAATCTGAATGAAATTTGGCACACAAATAGATCGTAGTCTGGAGTCACACCTAGGTAACTTTTTATTAACGTACCTATCACGTGCGTGAAGCCACGGGCGAAAACTAGTAGTAAGATATGTAAAAACATGCGGCTTTCGTATTATTCAACGTTTAATAGGAGACCTTCAGTTTTTCTGAATAATAATAGCAATTAACACTGTCGTTTAATCAAACAATTTATTTTCCGTTAAGCTTTTAGCATTTCTGCATTAACATTAGTTTTTATAATCACAAATATGACAACAAACATTTACATTTTTATCGATTTTATTATTTTTACATTTTAATTGGTCGAACGAGTGGTGAGCAAACATTTCTTGAGCACTTCCGTGTCTCTGAGGGCACGAAACATCAGTTACCGCTGTGTCTTCAACCTTCAAGGAAGATATACGAGTGTAATACAACCTGGAAGATAATTCATCTGATAAGGTTGGCCACTAATTCTTCTACCAATCCATACAGTATCAGATTGGAGTAGGATCAAGGCCTCCTCAGTCTAGAGGAGTAAGTAGTAGTGTAATTATTTGGTGGCAGGACTGGCTAAATGATACGGGCCCTCTGCCTGTCGAGACCGTCGGCCTCTCGGGACCCATGGCCTCTCGAGACCCGAGCTCAAGCTCGAGACATTTTTAACAAAAGACAATATTCAAAATAATATCTTGTCAATATAATATTATTTTATTATAAAACATACATTTCTTACATATTTTGAAAAATAAGATATCTGATTAAAATTTACAAAATATTACATAAATTCTTTCCCCGAGAAACCATCTCAGTGCTTTAATATAATGTGACATTTTTCTTGGGGCCCCAACTCCCATTTGCCACGGGCCTCAAATGGTATAGTCAAGCTATTGGGGATAAGCTTTGTATCGCATAGTATTAAAGCACATGTTGAAGCTCCAGAGGATTGAAGCAGCGGAACCAAACGGGTTCTGCGGAAGACCAACGCTGGTTGTCCTTGGACACCAGCATAAAGCTGAGCAGAGTCCATCTCGTAGAGACTTGTCAATTGTATTCTTCGTATTGTTTTGTATTGTATTAACCCTATTTGTATTATAATTGTTAGTGTATTCTTTACTCTCTTTCTCAGAATAAGCACTGTTGAAAATAACGCCTGAATATTACTTATCGCAAAGTATCAATTTCCGTCTCCGCGACAACATTGCTGGAATTAAAAAAAATAATAATTTGTATTATCAATCATACGTATATGTTGATGCAAGGTTGTAATTAACAGTTTTTTTAACGGCTTTTATAATGATTGGGGCATCCAAATAGTTCTGCCTAATCGTTTCCTGGACAACATTTTTACATAAATGTTAATCTATGTTTCATTGGTTTATACAATTTAAAATTTACAATTGACTTCTTTATTTTACTATGTATTTCTGTTCTTATTTGTTGTTTAAAGTAGACGCAAAGTAACCGTGCCGATTCTCGTTTTATCAATTTCATAGTATTTAATGATCAGAGGTCGTATGATTGAAGTCCAGCTCGAATTTGGTATTCACAATTATATTAATAGACCTGTAATAGAACTTCAACTCTACAGGATCGGATGTAGCTGAAATTTTGTTAACTACTATTAATTAGTTTTGGATGGATGTCGTTGGAGTGCAGTTGAAATGGGGTCGTGTCTTCACAATGTGGGGGTGACAAGCCATAGTTCACCATGCTGTCCAAGTGCGGGTTATATTGGAGAATTCTCAGGAGACCAAGTTTACTGACGATGTGTTCCTTCACCGTAGCAATTGATGACTATCTTATAAATTTTAATATAAGAGGTGCTCGCCGAAAAATTTGAACTCAGAACCACTCGTTCGAAAAACCAACGGTGAACCTACTATAAAATTAGTTATTACACCCAAATCTGTTCTATGCGCTAATTGTCTTAAGTAATCCTATTTAATAGAAGTCCTAGGCAATATATAAAATATCTAAACTACTCACTTTGTAAGTAACTTCTGTATAAATAGATTATTCATCGTCCTACAGTTGGTGATAATCCGATTATATTACAAGAAACTTCGTAAAGAATGGATGCGCTCTGAATTCCGACTATTATTCACTGGTTTATGGCACTGGGCGGCCATGAAATTAAACAAATCTGTAAACTGGTGCGCTTTTTATGAGACGATTTGTCGTAACGACTTAAAATAAAAAATAATAAAATTATACTGTTAGAACCATTTATGAGCATGCGGAAATCTACAGCATATCGACGCGGATTGGTGGAGGAGTTTTAGAGACTTTTAAAGATCTCTCTGAAGGTTTTGACAATTGTGGTCCTTGCTAAGCACTAGGCTACCGCCCCAGGACGGTTTTATTAACTAATAATGATGACGAAGCTTTGATTTGAAGAACATACCAAATCAAAGCCATATCTGTTTTATTTATTCAATATATATTGAAACCCTTCATGGTTTAAATCTATTCTTTGTCTCAATAATAAACTCTCTCTGCAAGTTTAGTCGAAGTTGTTTCCAGTTAAATTGAAACCATAAAGAATGACTTAATGTTACGCACAACTGTGTCCCAAACAACATAATTACTTACAATATTTCGTCATTGCCACTCTTCACATATGTTCCTCACTGGGCTGTCATTATATTGTGATTTCAATATAAAATTGTAGTTTTGAGGCAGCAGTAATATAGAGACTTTTTGGCCGATTTATCAAATTATATTCAATCGTAAACGGCAACGGTGCGTACTGTACAGTATGGCGGATCTTTAGACGACCTACGACTTTTAATGTTTACTATTGTCAAAAATATCGTGGTCGGATCGTCACTTATAAAAAATCGTTAACCACATCGATCTGTTCCTGACCATAAGTGACCATAGTTTATGAAGATATTTTATTATTGAAATATTCACTAATATCATTTGGTTTTCTATCAGTTCTTGCGACATTAGAAATATAGAGCAAAGTGTGAATTTAAACTGGTGTTTTATTTTCATGTTTTAATGAAACCCAAAGAACGTATTATACATGACCTTGTCCAGTGTTTATTTGTCTATATATATAAAATTAATTATGTATATTTGTTTCTTTACGGTGTCATAAACATGACTCCTCTAATAACATAATCCATTACTGATCTACTAATGGGCACGAGTTTCTTCTCATTACTGAGGAGTAGATACATATTTCACCACGCAACGGAGATACTTAGTGGACGAGCCAAGTGTCGTATGTTTTCTAGCAAATCGAAGGCTTCTAAAATGGTGTAAAGCCTCATCATCATCACTGTAACCCATGTTCCACTAAAAGGCTCGGAAGCTCACTCACAATGTGAGGGGTACAGGCCACAGTCCACCATGCAGGCATGCTTGGCCTGCAGGCCAAGTACGGATTGATGGACTTCATACACCTTCAAGAACTTTATGAAAAACTCAGGAGTGTTCATCACGGTGTTTTTCTTCGTCGTACCAAGTCATAATCAATTTCTGATAAGCACATCACTTTAATTGGAGGTGCGCGCCGTACGATGTTGCCACAACTTTACGTCCGAGAGACCAATGTTCGATTCACTAGGCTGTTTTTAAATACTATTATTTTTAAATACTACCATCTGACAATTAGAGTTCACACTAACGGCTTCAGGATCGAAAGCGCTGAAGAGTTCAAGAAATATTTGCTACAAGCGGCCACCCTTCTGACCGGTTCTAATCTTGCATAACTTTGCTGATCGATATAAACCGACGCGCTATGAGATCAAGTATAGGTTTTAGGTTTATATGTGTTTTTGGTATTACATGAAATCGCATAAACCATTGTACAAGATAAAGAAATCCCAGATGACTTGTTTAATAATTTTTTATCTATAATCATAAGATTGTAATTTAAATTTTACACTTGACACTTGAATTACAACACAAATTTTAACATGAAACCTAAAATTGAAATTAATAATTAATCTTAAATAATTTATTATTATTCTTTCAATAAAAATATCATCAATATTGATGTTGAGTTTTAATCTAAATTCAAAACCTATATTCACAATAAACTAAGTTTAAATTAAAATATACATTTTATCGTTTTATATCCTTGAAATACCTTGAACTTATCTATCTTTAACTAATGGCATTTTTCGTTCGTCAGCAATAAATTAAACACCTTGAAATATCACTCACCTACAAACATAAATACAATAAAATTGTAACTGCATCCGTATTTCCACCCGAGTACAATATGGTGTCTTCAAGACAAGAGTGACTAGATTTCGAAGTCAATGCGCTTTACCAACTACGACTATATTGCCGCTTTTCACCAGCTAGAATTGTTGTCAAGTATGACGTATTATAATAAATTATAAAAATTATTTATCTATAATAATATTATAAACAGGAAAGATTTGATTGAAGCTTGGCCTCGAAGAAGGCCTGGGCCTCCGACAAGACTTAACAATTACCATCAGACGATAACTAAAGGGACCGATAGCCTCACGATCGATGGAAGATACCAGGCTATCAGCACTTCTACTGCTACTGTTAATAAATCATGTATTTTCAAAATTAAAAAGCGAAAACCAAAAATATTTTTTCACTTTGATAATACATATAAGAACATAAATATATTTTTGGAATCTATCACCGTTTCGGAATGGTGAAGGTTATGGAGAAGAAATGGCAAAAGTAATTCCCAAGCCATCCTCCTCCTTCCACGTATTTTAAATTAATAAATATACAATTGTTACACAAAATAATAAAAGTAATAAAATTACACAATACAATATTTTATAAATTACGCGCAATATACCAAATCGCAAATAAAATCTGCCTTTTCTAAAAGTTATGCATTCATCATCTCAACCCATCACGGCCCACTATTAAGCACGGGTCTCTTCTATGAAAGAGAAGGTTAAGTGGACTATCCACCACGCTGGCCAAGTGCGGTTTGGCAGACTTCACACATCTTTGAGTTTTGCAAACTCCTCGGCATGCACGTTTCCTCATGATGTTTTCCTTCACCATTATAGCGACTGACATTTAAATGCTTAAAACACACATCATTCCGAAAAGCCAGAAGTGCGCGTCCTGGGATTCGAACCCCCCGAGTAGAAGGCCGAATTCTTAACCACTAGGCTATAATTGTGTGCATGTATAAAGAACGTTGTTGGTCGATTTGTCTGTATATAATTAAACATCAATCAATAACCCCGGCGCCACGCGTTTCGTAACTAAATATATGTAATTATGCAACAAATTAAAATGACATGACAGATCTCTGATATATATGACAAGAAGTTTAACTTAATTTTAAATCTCAACATTTATTTGTTGCTAACATTTTAAAATTTTCGTACTAAAAAGTAGTAAAGAAGTGTGAGTTTTGGACATTTCGTATATTCTTCAATAATTTTTTTATTTTTTTATTGTCTTGTTTTTTGTGCTTGATTGTAATTGGCTGGTTTCAAAGGACTCGGACGGTCAGTGGTGCAAATTAGGAGAGGCTTATGTGCAGTGGACATCCAAAGGCTGACGATGTTGAATCGTTTCTTTTTCACCTCAAGGAGTACTATAGATCCATCCGTCAATCTCATAAAATTTCGCATTTATAATATTAACAGCATAGTATCAGTAAGATTAAATTGGCAGGGGTTGAGAAACTTTCCGAATCAAAGTACCATTTTTTATAAAAATATGTTTACAGAGACATAGACATACCATAAAATTTGATTTTGTATTTCATCGCACACTTCTTGTACCTAATAGCTACCTCAAACTTTTTCAGACTGCTTGATGTGTTTTGTGATCAGAGATGACGTGCTATATTAAATGACAGGCAACCGATTGCACCGGTCTGACTGTGTCTCAGTTGGACCTACGAGACATTTGACCTCTAACTATTGTGTAGGTCAGGGGTGAGGAACACGCGGCCTGCGGGCAGCTTGCGGCCCTTTGAGCATTTTTAAATTAGATTTTCAATGTTTAGACGGTCAAACACTGTGTCAAAACATAAAATAATACAACATAAAAAGCATTATGATACAAAAATTGAGCAAATATATAAAAACTTCACATAGTAACTCTTAAAGCGTTAAATTGAATTGATTAAATATAAATAATGCT
>DWJZ01007028.1:0-12482 GCA_018249125.1 Asbolis capucinus
TCCGTGATAGTGTATGTCTAACTGTTACAGTTTTCTGGTAACTGGTTCTTCCGAAGCGAAGCGACGACGGTTTCTAGTGGTTAATAATCCTGATTAATAAGTTGGAGGTCGCGGGTTCGATCCACACGCCCAGAACAAACTTTTGTATGATTAGCAGGTTTTTGTGTGCTGCGTGCTAATAATATCTATATAAGTATATATGTAGTTACAAATATAATATATCTGTTTATCAGTTGGCTAATTAAGAAACCGAGTGTATTTATTTCCAAAATCGAAATGTATTTGGTTTTATAATGTTGCGAAATTGCGTAAAACTAATAACGCTAACATCGTTTTTTTATCCCTGTTTAGTATGAACAAAGGAAATTCTGCGAGATTCTAGGTGGTGGAGTACAAAATCTTACCACGAATCACCAGTAGCGGTGTCTAAAAAGTTGCTAAAACATCACGTTAATCACGCGATACACTTATACCATTAACACCTCATTAATTTGTCACATTAACGTTCTAGCCGGATATCGAACCCGAAATCGCTTTACACTACCGAGAGGTTTATAGAGCTACAGGCATTAGAATTTCTGATACTGAAGCAATATAGTCGAACACTCCACACATTTACAAAATTACTCGTGCATTGTAAATTTGCATACTAAAACCGCCTCCACTACTATGTACATTTTTTAAAGCACTTCAGTTTTTTCTCCGGCTCGTTCCTGATAAAATATTTACTCGCGACTCGAATGACTAATTAAAGTTAATTTGAGGCATGCGACTTAACTGTTTCCTTTTTAGTGGCGTCTGTTCATTGGTTTAATAAACTGATATGGGTTAAGTCGGCTTGGGGGGTCATAAGTGCTTACATGTACGAAAAATGTATTAACTACGTATGTACATGGTGGCTGTCCGGTGGGTTTTTGAATGTGTGCGTGTTTAACTGTTTGTCTATCTTTGTGAAAATGAATTAGGATTATTAACTGAACGTTAATTAAGATAATACGTACATTTTTTAATACATTACATTTTTTAATTAAATAAATGAGTGGTAGATTAAAAAAAGGTTGCTGTACTTTTGTGTACTTTTAATATCTTTGTGAATAAATGAATTTTAACTTTGACGAAAACGATGCAAAAAATCGTCTTACTTAAAGAATCTTTAAGGCTAGGGATTTGAAAGACAGTTCTTTTTTTACTTATTACTGTTCTCTGAGTCATCTACATTCTTGTTCGTGTTCTGTTCTTCGCTTACTTCACGGACTGGTTCCGTCCCCTTCACCGCGCGTTGGGATCGGTAACTTTCTTCCTGGCACGCAACGCATCAGAGCTCCTCGGCGTCAAGTGGGTAATGTTAATGGGCGGCGGTGATTACTTCCATCGTGTCCCGTCTGCTCGTTTGTCTGCCCGTTTGCTCGTCTGTCTGCCCCTTTGCTCGTTTGTCTGTGCCTTTGCTCGATTGCCGGCTTCTATCGTAAAAAAATGTGTGGAAGTCAGCCTATCAATACTACCCCCTATAAAAGATGATGTTAAAGTCCAGGTATCCAGAATGTATATGGGTGACGGTCATGATTTACCACCAGGTCATCCGTCTGTTCGTTTTTCTCCTTATGCCATTAAATTAAACCACAAACATTTATTACATATCCTTTTTATGCCTTCATTCCTATACCGTAGTTTGACTGATCCTTTGTAAATAGGAACCCCGCCACATATTGAATCCAGTTGCGAAACTAAACTAAATCAAAAAACTCATGAATGTCGGCCATTACGGCGGGGTTCAGTGGTAAAAGGACATATTTTAACTATTTTATTGGGATGTCTAGTGGTGATTCATTGCAGTATCAAATTGACTTCTGTTTGTATAGTGACATCTAGTGTAAAACTTTCTAACTAAATTCAATACATGCATTATTTAAATTAATAACCAATTATTCAGTTTTACACAAACTAAAGACCTGTTGTTATACAATATTTTACAAAGTTGCATGAAATTACAGTTTTACAAAATAAAACTTCGAATACTATTGTAAATATCTTTGGACAACTCTCACAGCCATCAGACCCTTAGCGTTAGCTTGTACTATGGTGATCAGACAACTGATAAACATATTAAATACATACTCATAAAGATATTTACACCCAGACACACAGAACAAACATACCTGCTCATCACAGAAAATTTTGACCTGGCTGAGAATGGAACTCACGACCTTTGCTGTAGCAGTTAGGTTCACTAACCACTAGACCAACTGGCCTATCAATAAGTTAGATATATTATCTATTAGGATATATGGGACGCTTGTAATTATCAAAGATATAACCATGAAAATTTGTCATGTACTTGATACTTGATAAAAAAATATATTTGTTAAAATTTCTACTTCTGGGCATGAAAACAGGGAAGAAAACTGTTCCATGCGGATGTAGTCGCGGGAAATATTTAGTCTGATCAAGTAATATATCTGTAGTCTGATATAATAGTATTCTATCTAGGTTTGAAGCGGTGATAACCTAGTGGTTAATGATACATCCTACTCTGTGGGTCAGGGTTCAAATCCCATAGCGGGCAGTTCTCACTTGTCGGAGTTACGTGCATTTTAAGCATTTAAATGTCCTCGCTATAACGGTGAAGGAAAACATCGTGAAGAAAACTGCATGCCGGGGAGTTTGCAAAGCTCGAAGTTGTGTGAAGCCTGCCAAACCGCACTTGGCCAGCGTGGTGGACTAGGGCCTTAACCTTTTCATTCGGAGAAGAAACCCGTAATCAATAGTGGGCCATGATGGGTGAAATGATGAACTGTATCAGCTGCATTGTTTAGAAAGTGCCGTACTAACAGAACAGCAAAACAATTATTGAGATTGTGAGGAAGATTTTTTACTGTTACTTGTTACTAGAGATAGCATTTTGCGATAAAATATTGTATCGCCAATTTCTAGCAATATCTGTCTTGGGTTGGTGCTAAGCCCGCTGTGGGACGAGATAAGCTTTCGATAAACATTTCCAGTACTTCGAAATACGGATTCTTTTGTATGGCTGCTAACTTGTATTGTGGAAAATATTTGTAAGACCTTTTCTGCTGAGCGTTAAGCTGGCTAAAAGTCTTGGTTTCATGGGATGTAGTGGCCACCCATCCACAGCATTGGAGCATTGTAGTGGACTGTGCTCTAGTCCTACTCAGAGAGACCTCCTACTCAGAGACCCGTGAGCCATCAATGGGTTGCCAGCAGAGGTAGAATTTAATATGAAGTGATTGCGTCACCACTTGTCCCCAATACCATTATTGCCATTCTCAACGTAAAAACGAATAACTATATGTGAGATTTAATGTCCCATGGATACAAAGACAGGTTCTTCCTAAGTTCTCTCCTCACTCCCTCTCTCTTTGTACCTCAATATTACAATTTTCTCACCAACAACCATGTGTCCGATCGATATAATTTTGGTACCAAAATGTATAAAGTCAAATCGTTTATTCATGTAAGTATTTTCAATACACTTATGAAATTTAATTTTTTGGAATCTATCACTGTTTCGGAAAGGTGCCACAATAAGGAGAAGAAGAAAGAAGTCCTGATAATTGTGAACAAACTTGTTACAGACATACTACATCTTCTACCATTTCAAACTCTACAAAAGACAAACAAACATTGAGATGTATATATATTTATATATTCGTATATTCTATTTATTTATTCGGAATATTTGAACACTCTTATTCACAATATCTGATGATGACTCAAGGGCTTGTAAATACGTGAACTTTCAATTCAATTAATTCAACTTTGTACTTTGTTGAAAAGTGTGTCAAAGCAACGGTCCTTTTCATCCTCGTCACACGATAAATGATCTTCTGACTCACAAATCCAAACACCCACAGTTCGAATTACTGCCCTCATTTTGAGAACGTTGGCCTAATCAATCTGTCATTATGACGTGTGAACAAAAAATGACACCCGCGCACTTTTGTTGCCGAATTTGGCGCGAAAAAAACAATGCTCTAACGGTTTTCATCATAGATGTATGAGTTTAAAGAGTTGGGCGTAGAGTAATTGAAATTGTAATGTCTGTCTCGTTCTCTTACAGAGGATCCCGTAAGAGAGAAAGAGACTTCTGAATTCTTTAACCGCTAATGGCTACACGCAGGAACTAAGGAGACCTTCACGATTCCTTACTTGTCCTTGTTAATGTTTTAACTCCTATCCGTGGTAGTTTTTTTTTAACTTCCTCTAGTAATATGCAAAAAAAAAAATTTTTTTTAATCACTAACCCACCAATTTACTTTGGATGGGTTTAATCTTTCAATAGTGGGAATATTAATTATTACTTTTTGTATATACAAATTTAAATGAATGCAACAATGCGTGAGATTATGATAAGCGTCTACTTTAATTTATTAATGCTATAACTTCTATGATACTTGTTTATCTATGGTCTACGTGTCGGCCATTGTAGACGGCGGGAAAAGATGTGTCAGATTCAGTATTGTGTACAAATTATGTCGGCTCCTTCGTACCTAGCTTACTAATTGGTAGATCAATTGGACTGGTGTGAACAAGGCGTCAGTTGTCTCTTAGCTTCAAAAATGATTATTGTTGGAAGTTATGAAATGTATTTAGGTCACTGAGCTACAATTATAGTAGGACACGCGAAACACGAGCGAATGATATATGAGCTTGTTTTTACTGGAGAGGTTTCACTGTTTTTTATTTTATGTATAACACGCTGAAATATTATAACTTTAAAATAATTGTCGGAAGAAATGGGTAGGTACAATTAAAACTGCGTCAAGAACTTTGGAGCTTTACTATAGTCTCTTGGCGCAGTATTGTTGGGTTGTTGTAAGATATAGTACCAGCCAGGACGAGAGTTTAAAATATTGCGTGTGGCATAAGCAGAGGATCTGTTCTCCTGTGTTGAGCAGGCAAACGAACAGACGCGTCACTTGATGTCACATTAATATTGTTTGCGGAGTGGAGTGAAAGAAGTAGTAGACCCGATTCTTGAAGCGGAAAACACAGAAAAAGAAGGGAAGAAGTCAGCGTTGTCTACGAACCGGGGTCAATAACCGGCACCTTTAGTTCCCAGACGCATCAGCCACCTCCAGGCCGGGGAACATGACAAAAGAAGGTGACCAAAAGATGAGGAATGGAATGGAAAAAATGGATGGGGAATATGTTTAAAATTCCGCCTTAAAGGACTGAACTAGTATACTACTAGAATAGCTAGTAGTTTCTATGTCCTACTAATATTACGATCTATCTGTACCCGCTTCGGTTGCCCTCCGAAATTGGTTTTTAAATAATTGTCTTACTGGTAATAACCAGTGGACCGAAGAATACTATACAACCTTTCATAGCACATCTTAAGACACCTCCCGGCGTATACCGGTATAACTAGAGACAAAAATATCCGGAAAGTGAGTCTTTTTTGAGATTTAAAGTCATTCCAAAAATAATCACTACTAATATTATTAGTACAAATTCTGATCCCCATTTTCTATCCTTTAGAGGAAAATTAAGAGATAAAATTAAAGAAACGCTGAATTTATATTGCAAGTATTACATTAAGGATATGTAAATTTCAAATTCAAGGTAAACACACATACCATATATAAGAGCTTATAACGAAAATTACAAAATATTCACATTGTTTTCCCTTTTTTTCTACTCATTACAATAAAAAATCTGAGAAACATGTATTTCATTAATATAAATAAGGAATTCAAGAAACTTTCCATACAAACTTTCTTTCAAAGGAAATCCGGGAATTATTCGGAATAAAAAGTATCCTAAATGCTAATCAGAGGTATAAATCATGGCTTAAAGTTTTATCGAAATCTGTCCGCAATCTGATGCGCAATCAGATAAACAGAAAGACAGATGAAAATTTCAAAAAAATGTATTTTCTTGCACCGTCTCGATATTTGCGTGCCTGCTCATAAAAATGTTGAAAAGATATTAATTTTACAGATAATATGCACTTTGAGTTTTATTAAAGTAATATAAAAGGTGAAAGTTTGTGAGGATGGATGTTTGTTTGTAACTCCTTCACGCAAATAGTACTGAACCGATCTGTATAAAATTTGGCATAGAAATAGATTATAGTATGGAATAATACATAGGCTTCATTTTATCAACGTACCTACCACGCAGGCGAAGTCGCGTACAAAAACTAGTATGCAATAGTTTTGAAAAACAAACCTGTTCGGGCTTAGTTTGATACAAAGTCAGATTTATCAATTTTTCATGTTTATTCAGTTCCGTAGTTAAGTTCAGTTCCACAAATTTACACCAAGATTAATTTAATTTGATTGCGTATGCAGCGGTGGGAATTCGCGTCGAGATTCGAGTGGGTATGAGTGTGTCTAGCGGGAGTGCGACACATTTTGTTGAGCTCAATTACGAGGCTATGTACTCGTATTTACAAGTTTCTGTCTCTGATCCGAGAAAGTACGGTCATTTGGAAAGTCAAATCCAGTTCGTATTACAACCAGAATATTAGTTTTCAGACGGTTTTAAGCTCTTGAGCTGAAGGATCACCTCATTTTGAGTAACCATCGATGCCAGCTGACCGGGGCTTAAAACATGTTTAAAAAGACCGTTTAGTTAAGATTTTTAAGAGGATTTTATTAGAGGTTTCGTTCGGAGCGTATTTGCTATGAGAGTGCTTCAGAAGCCGAAATAATCCGGTTTAAACCAAAACTGCGTTGTCCAATCCGCACTAGGCCAGCGTGGTGGACTATGACCTACCCCTTGGAGACACGAGCCCAATGGTGGGAAAGATATGAGTTGCCATGATGAATCCCAAAACATATGAAGTTGGAAGTCAATTTATTCCCTACAGTATTCATGTCCGATAAACATGGAAGCCAGCGCTTAATTAATTATGTTAAATTATTCAATCAATACTGTTTCAATATATTGATGTGTAAGTAGGCTATATAAATGTCTCTGGTGTGTGAGTAATTAACGTAAATATATTAATTTAAAATACGATTTAATAGATTTACGTAATGGGTCTTTAAGGCATTTAATTATGGTTAAAAGATGTGCTGAGGTATTTCTTTCACTGTTTTTCTCCTCGTTGAATCGTTGACGTCAACTGTCATCATCAAACGCTTCACCTCATCTTTTAAATGGTGTACCGCGAAAGATTGGAATAAATTACTAACGTCTGTGTTTCCGTTCGAGTAATGTAGGTGTTTTCAAGACGAGAGTGAATGAAAGGCTTCTTTTAAGTTAATGCGCTTTACCATCTAAGACCTATTGCCACATGCCATCTATTGCCACTTACCATCAGATGAGTGTGTAGTCAAGTATTAACTAATAGAATAGTTACCAAAATGATGTTCATAAGTGTAATAATAATATCTTAAAGAATGAAAGAACTTTGTTAATAAAAAAATGGGAGAAGTTGTTCGATAAAGCCTGTATAAAACTATATAATATTGTTTTAAAAACATAAATTATAAAAACAGTAAATCAACAGTAATCATAAAATCATTACAGCATAAATTTAATAAGGGTAACTATACGTTTATTCTTCTCGAGTACATAATGAGTACACGTGTTTTATTTGGTATACGTGTCATAAAAGACCCCGGCGCGGACGCCCTTAAATTGGCCCCGGGCAAAAACAAGAGACGCGAGAGCCGTTATCTGTTTTACAATATGGAGGTTCTCGGAAGACGAATGCAGTAACGGTAAACGGCCAGCCGGACCGTCGCACGAATGCAAAATGAAGCTGAGTTAAACACTGAAAACGGATTTCTGAAATAATACCTTTTAATCTGTGAATTATAATGATTGTAGTCGAAATAAATGCAGTTTAAAAAGTTAGGTGTAAATAAATTTGCTGCGTAAACACATACCAATATTTTGAATAGTTTTTTCTGGTTTTGAATATGGAACATCTAATAACCGGGGTGTCTTACTAATTGAGGGATACCGGTCAAGAATCGGTATACTGGCCAAGATCTAATTGGTAGACTTAACACACCTTGCGTAGCTACCAGAAGGCTGGACAGTGGCTTTCACAAGAGCTTCCAAGCTCATGCGGCTATCAAAACCTGACCAACAATCTATAAGTTGAAATAATGAAAAAGATCTTCCATTTTGGGAATATTATATTGATAAAACTAAAACCGTTAAGTTGGGTCCTATTTACATTTAGCAATAAGGCCTATCTAGCAATTTTTAATGCAAATATGACTTAAAATTAAAGATACAGGATCCGAATTCAGACCTTGTAGTCCCGCTGAAACTCGTAACATATCAATATCACACTTTCGTCTCTATTCTTTCGGTTGTAACTTCACATGTTTATGTCGCACCGTTGATCCGACACGTTCCGGTATCGATGTCTTTACGAATACGGGAGTAATGAAAAAAGGGTATTAGGACGTAATCCACTTCAAAGAGGGGCCGAGGGACTGTCATGGCGTATGCATTAATAAGTAAAGGGAACGAATATGTGTGGAGGATGTTCTGTTTGTCGTTTATGTAATGATTCATTTTCTTTATTGACAAAACTGACGACATTAATTATGCTAAGTGTTCACCATCATTGGTCATCAGGAAGGCAAAAGAATAGTGGACACCTGCAAGGAAAATAGTCATGACTCATTTTTTGGAAAATTTGGCAAAATTAATGACTAATTTTTTGGAAAATTTGGCAAAATTAAAATTGCCAAAAAGTGAGTGACCGTGTTTAATTTAAGGAAATAGCTGAATTACATTCTCATCTACAAAATTTAAACACCCAAAGATGTGTCCCGTAAATAAGCCTCATCTTCTGTCTCTCTCTAAAGCCAAAATTTTAGTATACAAAAATACGTCTCATAATGTTTCTGTCAAAAGACTTATCTAAACAAAGAAGTTAAAATTAATGTAAAAGACGTAAGTTTTGAAACTTGTCGACAATACAAACGATGGTTGTAACAAGCTTTATTGAAATATTTTAAAATACAAACTTTTATTATAGATTCCACAACTGTATTATTAACCGTTGTTTGGAGCCAATCCTGAACGCAGTATCAGGTCATGCTTATCATGAAAATGCATTGTCATCAGGACAGAAACTATACAAAATTCCAGCTCTATAATAAAAAAGACGTGGGTCTAAATAAGCTTTGAAGATTTGACCCGAACACGTCACAAACATATATATAAAACTGACATACTAATATACAATCATACACTGCAAGTTAAATAAAAGTTTGTAAAACCAGTTATAATTTATTGGAACATGTTGAAAGTATACAAACATTTGTTCACAGTGGGTGAAAATTATAAGAGCATGTCCTACAGATTTGTTGATACAAATACAATACAATACAAATATTCTTTATTGTGTACACAGTATGGGTAACAATAAATAGGAACAAACAGTTGGACATACACAAAAGGCGGCCTTATCGCTAAACAGCGACCTCTATCAGGCAACCTTTGGGTAGTAATCTTTAAGGGAGTTAAAAAATGGTAGGGTGTACACTAAGTAACAAGAGAGTGAAGGTTACATACATATATGTATAGACTATGAGTAGATAAATTCATACACATACATAAATAAATATATACACATATATATAAATATATGTTGCTTGCTACAATAAGCTACATTGAACTTGAACAGGTGTTTGACATTGAAACTGATTCGATCGCCGAAAAAAGCTCTTTGAAATACACCAACTGGTGGATAATTTGTACATTGCTCGCGGGAAACTTTTTTGCGATTAGAATTTTTTTAATTAATCTCCTTTAGCAACGAGGCGGTTATTTACTCGCCGCGTTAAATTTAACAATTTCTGTAATTACAAATTTCTAATTAATGGTTGTGTTTTTAATTTTAATAAGATTATCTTTTGTCTGAATTTTCATGTTAATTAAATTCTGTTATATTTTGATTTTAATATCTCATTGTTGAATTGTATCCGTGTAACTATTTAATATGTTCCATTGAATTAATTTCCCAATTAACATATATTTAACTAATTATTTTATTTAAGGTTTCAATTTACCGACTCACGAAATTTAATAAGCAACAATAAATAGACGTATCTACAAAAGGTTGCGTTTGACGGACTTAGTAAATTGATTTACGACTATTTACGACTTATTCATTGCCATCGGCTTATTTCCAATTCAGGTATCGATGCGCAATAGTTGCGCAATAGTGCGAATATCCGAAGTAGCGGTCAATGCACTGGGCATATAAAATGGCGCTTCGCTGCGATTCTTTATTCGTGCTTGGCTCCGATCCCAGACAGATTTTTTCTCTGTATAATTATAATGTTTTATGATACAAAGACATTTTAGCGTATCCTTTTAATTGTTGTCAAAACAAAGATTACAGATTACATTTGAAAAATTTTTCGACAGGATTCTTTCAATCTTTTTGTTTTTAATGAACAAATTTGAAGTTGTTTTCTAAACGTTAATAAAATACTCATTGTTTTTTTTTTTAACTTGAATTATGTGACCTGATACATTGAAAGTAATGTGACAGTAAAACTGGTTGTGAGTACAAAACAGTATTTTCTTATCGAGTAATATTTAGTTTCTTTTGGATGTTTTAGATTTTATGCGTAGTACTTAATATAAAATTTATAGCTCAGTAAAAGTTGACATCAGAGCCTAGTAGAGGCTTTTACGGCACAACATTGACGATAGGAAGGTATACAGCTATTTTAATATTCGTTATCCTCTCAATCGATTATTTGATAGTTTTTTTTAAAGGATTATGGTATTTACGGCAAACTCATATTTTGAATCTGGTTATGTTGATGTATAGCATAAAATAAGAAGAAAAGATTAAGGAGGATATTTATATGAGGGAAAAGTTTTTGCATTTTTATTGCGAAACTGTGGGATATGTATTAATAATATTTTATTGTATATTTGTGTTTTTCTTATGGAAAAAAAATACGGGAGAATATAACAGGGGGATAGGGGTATGCAAAACACAAATACACATCCCAAATAATGTCTACAATTCGATAGCAAACATTCGTCTTTTACATAAATAACTTCACTTGATGGGAATCAACTGTTCGCGTCACTGACAGGATCATTACCAACTAGGTTACATTGCCGTTTACTTTGATTTTATAAAATTTATGATCGCACGCCTAGTGTGTCGATAAGAAGTAGTCTATTCCAAATTTCATTCAAATTTGTTGAGTAGTTATTACGTGAAAGAGGAACAAACAGCAATCCATCCTTACAAACTTACTCATTTATTTGTACGGCTAACGCATCATTCCGATTTATAACAACGTTATCGTTCATAATGTGATGTGATGTGAACACATTTTAGCGGCACTCAAAATGTATCATTTCACGGTCGTTCATTCACACAAAACGGCTAAATTCGTCGGGCAAAGGTCAAAAAACTACTGCAGCACTCGACACACGCCAAGTCTCAATTTGATTCTGATCTCGAGCCTTGTGACTCACTGTGTACCGCTAATTAGGAAGAATTTTGTCGTAGCCTAACGCAAATACTGGTGCAATCAACATATGTAACAAGTAATATAATTTAGAAACAAATTAACCGACTGCGAAAAATTAACTCTAAAAATATATTTTTAAAATCAAAACTATTTATGATATCTAAAGAGCGTCATATACGTATTTCTGAAATCTGCTAATCAAGCAATATAATATGATACCTCACTCGATAGGTTTTGTATTTTTTTTAATTATTCCGGGCAAAATGGGCCAATTTGATATTTATATGTACCCAATATCTTTCGAGTAATCAAGACGAATACACCTGTAACGTTATAATCCTTCGATCTGTTTAGGCTGTGGAAACCAGAAAGAATCTACATACATATGTACATACGAGTACAGTCGAAAATCATTACCTTCTGGAGAAGTAATGATTTAAATGTTTTACGAAACTGAGTTGACGAAGTGACGAGCGAATGAAATGTACATTTAACTGTAACATAGGTTAACAGTTAATTCTCCCTTCTCCAGAAACTCTATCTCATTCTCCTAGTAGCATATCCAATGTATTTGTCCTTATTAATCATATTATTTATTTGTTTCAGGTATGTATACTGTGAAAGGGCGTAGTTTATTGCATCGACATAGAGAGGCAAGTATTACCGTCGTCATCTCAACCCATCACGGCCCACTATTGAGCAAATGTCTCTTCTCTGAATGAGAATGTTAAGGCCATAGTCCACCACGCTGGCCAAGTGCGGATTGGAAAACTTCACACACCTTTGAGTTTTGCAAATTCCCCGGCATGCAGGTTTCCTCACGATGTTTTCTTTCACCGTTACAGCGAGTGACATTTAAATACTTAAAATGCACATAACTCCGAAAAGTCTGAAGTGCGCGCCCTGGCATTCGAGCCCGAAACCCCCGAGTAGGAGGCCGAATTCTTATTATATTATATATTCTTCACGAGGCATATATCGTGAGTACCCGTCACATTGCATAATAGGTTATAATTAAACATAATTCCTTTTTGG
>DWJZ01007029.1:0-12482 GCA_018249125.1 Asbolis capucinus
GATATTATTAATATTATTTCTATTTTTACTATAATATATGTGTTATATAATATTAATAGCTGTGCCCGGTCACGCTTCGCTGTGAATTAACATGAGCTGTGGAATGGGCTATTGGAGTTGTATGTTTTTAAAAATTTCGTACGAGTGTCGTGAACCCTTGAAGAGTTCTTTTGCCAGAAGCTGATATACATGTGTTTGATCGATGCCATTTTAGGACCAAAACCTATTCCAGATAATTCTGAACAAACTTGCTAAAGACATCAGTGCTCTATCTCCTACCAAGGACAAACAAACAAACATTGATTTTTATATTACATAGTATTATAAAAACCTGATACTAATGGCTCCAGATAAAGGAGCGTATACGAAATTACCCGACTGTACACTGAAATTAAATATACCTACGCATAGTTTACAAAGAAATTGGAAATTTGTTATTAAACATTTCTGTTTAACGACGTGGAGAGAAAATAACAGACAAGGCATTTGAAGTTTTTGTGTAAATCATGAACTTTGTCTGTTTTCTAACATTTTAAGTATGTAATGTTATAATTAAGAAGTTTTACAGGATAATTTTATTTATGTAAAGAGGCTGAATACACTCGACACTTGTGTTGACAGATTAGTTTTGTATGTAATTTCCTTGTGGATATCCAAAATTTTCTCTAAAAAATTCGCAATTTTTAATACATATAATGAATTCTTAACTGATCGCTGTTTGTTCCTCGGAGATGTTTGGGAAGAATTACTGTAGGTTCGTTGACTTTTATATTTTGGTCTTTTATATTTGGTTTTATATTTTGGTCTCTTTGTCTGCTTATCAGTTTATCCGTGTCTTTCTGAACACTTAAACTCATGTCCTTGGCTATTTGCATTACAGTTTAGTGTATTTTTATTAAAATATATTCTCAAATAAAAAAGATATGACCATTCAAATAACGCCGCCTCCCCTCTTTACCGAAGTGAGTACCGTTATTCCTATTTAATAACTTAAAGAATAAATAATCATTCTAAACGCATTTAAAATCTCCCCAGAAACATAAGCAGCAGAAAAATAAAAAGCAAAGTGTAGCATCCCTCGAGTTGTCAACAATCAGGGCCTCGGGAGGGGAGCACAAAGTTTTATTTTATCGCCTTGGTTTATTTTATTTATGGCAAACAGTTAGAAAATGTAGCGGCTCCGAGGCATTCAATGGCACACCATTTTTTCAATAAATATGACAAATGTATTTATGTTGGTGGCGGACGGAACTTTCTCCGTTTTATTTTGTTTATGTTCAGTTTGGAATGTTTGCGCATATCGTTTAAATTGGAATTATATGTAACATACTTTTACAATCTTTCTTCCCCTCCATTATTCTATTTATTGTCCTTCCCAATGTTCTTTTGTCTCGTCCTGGTTCATACCAACATCATTGTTGATGTATATGGAATCTATTAAGTATTTTTATTCTTCCTTTCTTCTCTGTATACCTGGCTGGAAATTTCCTAGCCATATCAACCTCAATGCAACGTGTTTGGTCAATTCAAAATTGTACTCTATTATAAATAACAACTATTGATTGGTACGCATTGCGAAGGATGTCTCAAAGATACAGTATGATCTAAAATGATAGGTGGACTACTTATAGAAGATAGATTTACGCTAGCATTTAACCGTCCCGTAACAAGCCTAAGCTAAGCTTAGAAGCGACAGCGTTAGCCTAACCAAGTAATGCCATGCCGCTTAAGACCGAGCAAGACGCGGTGATGGCTTAACTACTGCCGGGTAGTCTCATATTCTGTTCCTAAATGTGACAAGTCCATAATTCATTTATTCAAACAACGTAGCGATTCTTAAGATCAATACATATATTTCAAGCAATAACATCTTGCGTCAAGTTGAAGTAATACAAGGAAATAAAGCAACAGTAGGCGCTTTCGGTAGGAGGACATGCAAACGCTTGTGAAGCATTTTTGTGTACTTCCGTGCTTTGGAGGGCACGTAAATGCGTTAGCTTCTCAGTTGTTATCATTAGATAGCAGCCGTTAATGATTTGGAGTCGTTCCGGTGTAATAGAAACTTCGGACCCTTGGGTTGGCCATCCCTACACCAATCCATAGTAATATTACACTGTAGACCTTCCTAATCACGAGAAGAGGCCCGTGTTCAATGGACCATTAATGGGTTGAAGCTAATAAAAATATCTCAAACTTCCTCATACTCGTCAATAAATAGGCAACATGTCGGATAAAATCTTTTTACGTTCATCTATTGAACCATAAAATATGTAATATTTTCGACGTAAATCATAAGACGAAGTCTTCGCGATTTGTTATAAGGAATTCAATTTACCACAAACGTTCGACAGCTCATTTATCAACATCGCAATATTCATCCTACTTTATTCATATACTTAATCTAAAATAAGGTCAGACAAAGCCGATAAAATTATTAACATAGCCAGAACAAATTGGGGTACTGCCGCTACCAAATGTTACATTCTAATTAATTTCATTGTACGTTATTTCGTCGGTTACTTTAACAAAATGAAATTTCAAAAGATCTATCACATATACATCTAATAAAGGGTTTGACGTGTTTACTTAAGAACAGTCAAATATAATTCTAAACGAAATTGTAATTCTATGAAAATTAAAGGCACAAAGAAGAGATGAAGAAGAAACACTCCCTGTTTCTTTGAATTTACTAAGAGAAATCTAAAAATATGGACACAATGTAATTATATTTCAAGGAATGATTTTGATTCGTTTTTCGCATTGATCGAAAGATAATATAGTCTAGGTAAAGCATTACATTACAAATATTCACGACCGCCTTTGAAATTTACCAATATTCACTAATCATAATTCTCATCAACGTCCTTGGTCTCTTCAGTAAGGACAACGGCTTCCATTTTCAAATATTAGAACTGGACTTTGTAACCATATAGGTAAATTCAAATGTTATTCTTGATTGTAGCAATTTCATATTCCAATTCAATTTACGTATCTCCTAAAATAAACCATAAAATATTTTTGATGTGTTTCAATCACGAAGTAGCGTGGTTACAATCAACAAGCTTGTTTACTGTCCCTACTTTGTATTTCAGTCATATGACGTGCGTTGAAGACTAGTTACCATAATAATGGCTCTTTTTTCCTTTTTTGGACAATTTGTTAATGTGTATTTATTCATATTTTTACATAGTTGACTGCCTAAGTGGCCAACATTATTAAAGATAAAATTTTCTCCTCAATCTTCGAGCATCTAAGACATAAGTTGCTGTCCTTTGCTTGTTATAAAGTAAACCGATTCACGTTTACTCAATTCGATTCGGTTTTTTGTAACAAAATAAAAAAGCACTTTATCTTTATTTTCAGACAGCACCCTAAAAGGTTTTTTGGCAATCTGAAAACTAACATTAGTAATACAATATATAAAAAAATAAACAGAGCCTATTCGCCATTACACTAAATTCATGGGAACTAATAACTTTTCGACCATTACATACATCTATAAAAGGCCTATGCCATTAGAGGAGTAATTTTTTGGCTCGAAATCGTCTTTCTCATTATGATGTTGCAATTTTTCTAGTATTTTATTCAGACACTTTCGCTCTTCTCGTGTTTTATCTCTCTTTGTTTTTTTATACGATGTTTGACTATGACATAACGAAATTTTGTTTCCGCATCATCTCGTTAAATATATCCGGTATCTTCTTTTAGATGCTACGGAAATAAAATGGATTTGCTGCCGGCCTGTTTTCCTATAACTCAATTTAACAAAGAATTTTGTGGTAATAAATATTCAAAAAATTAAAATAACCTTTACAACAATATATTAACAGACTCTTATTTCCGCTTGTTTCCTAGAATTGTCAAAGGCTTTTGATGATTCGACGATAATATGTCATACAATTGTGTAGACGACGCTGCTAGAAGATTTTTTTATTTACTTTTAAATATCGGTACGTCAACCAAACTATGGTGGTCAGATGGTTGGGCTGATTGGTGGCTTAGTACAGAATGGAATTTGGAGTAACCTAGGGGAGGGTCATTCCATTCAGGGTCTTCACAAATCCATGTAAAAAACAAAGGAATGAGCTTATACAAACTAGGATCGGTGGCTTGGTAATAGATTCCTACGCGTTATGCTTAATTAATATGATGCACAACTAGAAGAATATTTCTACCCTGAGAATTCTCTTATGTGGATATGGAAAGTATGGGCTTTAAGTTTGATCTACCAATCCGCTCCGTCAGCGTGGTGGACTAAGGCCTATCCTCACATTGTGGATACCAAAGCCCAGAAGTGGGACAGCTATGGTTGCAATGATGATGAGCTTGAAATTGAAAAAAATAATATGAAGCAGATAAAAGAGCACGACATGTAAAATAACGTTTCTAATAATAAATTTGTCACAGTTAAATAACATTTATTATGCTAAAACGACATATTTTTTCTTGACAAGTCACAATTTTGTATCAAAAACAAATTTAGCCTCAAAAGACTGTCACTTCATATACTTTAATAAATTGAATCTGGTAAATGTACATAACAGTACAAAGTAATTATGAAAATAGTATACACATTACAACATTTTAATCAACATTAGAGCAGCAGAAATATTTCCAGACAAGCTTTATGAACCATATTTTCATTGTTACGGAATTCTATGCCACGACTTGGAAAATTCTCATGTCCCAAGTCCCACATTCCTTCTTCATTGATTCCAATGGAATTTTTATTGTCAATATCAAAGTGCGAAGCTATGGCAATGTTTATATGCTTTTATTATTTATTGCCATTCTAACACCATCTATATTTAAGTGTCGTTATTTTAATGGCATTCAATGACGATAGTTCTGAGATTTATGGTGAATGCCATTTATTTCTGCAATACGTTATTTTTATGAAGCTATAAACGTTTAGTATGCTAATATATGACGCCGGACTAAAGTGAAATGTTATCGTAAACGAAACCAGTTGGGCAGAAATCACCTTCATCCAATATGGTAACTTTAAAACTTAAATCTTACAATATGACTAGATATTGGACCCTTCTAGGTTTAATCCATTAATAACCTAACCCTAATCATGTTTTTTCATCAGGACTGAGGAATCTAAGAGCATTATTTACCACGCTGCTCTTATGCGGATTGGGATATTGATTAAAATGTTGGAGAGATTTATGCCACCTGAAGACCTCGGACCATCGCTCAACACAATTACAATATAAGAACGATTTTAAGTTACTTTCGATTCCGTTATATGTCCAGGGTCCTGGATAAAGACAACGAACGAAAATATCTCTATTATTAATAATTGATTTATGTTAATTTAAAAATTTATGTTCATTTAAAATTAATTGATTTAATGTTAAGATCTTTATTTAAATATTTATAAAAATTATGCCTATCATAAAAATTGTAACATCACACTCTTTGATGATTCTATTTATAATCGTGATTACGATTGGTTTCACCATAACTTTTATGAACTCCAACCTCTTTTACACCTCCTAATACAGGGGGGATATATTGATTTGAACTACAATATAATTATTTTTATTAATAAGGTTATGTTTGTGTAATTTTACTACGAGGTATATTTCATGTACACACACTAATTGCCAAATTGAATACATTTGTAATGTTATCAAATCCCAATAATTTAAATTCAGATACTTGATTAGAATAATGAAGAATGAAAAAATTATTTGATAAGTTAACATAAATAAAAGTCATTTCAAGATCTCATACAACTGGGCTAGAGGATAAAAGAATTATTAGCAGTTATTAAACTAGTTGTGACAGTGAAAATAGTAATGAATTACTAGCCCCTTTATGATTAAAAGTACATAAATTTCAGGACACACTAAGAATTAAGTTTATAATTGAAATCAAAAATCCCAATCTATGGAAGTCGAAGTTTCCCGATATTATGAATGCATCAAGAAAATACAAAATCATCATAACTTCAGTTTTGTAACCGTACCGCTAACAAGTTCCGAATGGTTGGATTTCTAATAAACTGCAATTCCAGCATTTGCCAAATTCCTAGAACTGTAGAGCTTCAAACACTTTACAGCAGCAATAAAAGCATTCGTGTTGAACATTTTGGATAGTAGTTTTATTGCGAACGAATATGAGGCAATAATTCAGGGAGAATGCAAGTGTTGGGGTAGTTGCTACTGAAGTTGGTGGAGCTGGGAGTTGTGGGAATGCAAGTTGAGCGTAGGTTGCCAAGTTAGGCAACTTTAAAAGTTAAAAACGTACCTGGTAATATAACTTAATGCTTAGTATAATCCCAACTGATGGTAAGAGGCTATGTAGACCTGGATTATTGGTTCTAAAGCTTTTATTGATGGGAGACCGTTTGACAAAATTTCTGTCCATTCGTAGACCACCCAATGTTTAAAAAAAAATTATGTAGATTACAAATGCAACTCAAAATGATTTTTGCTTTGGATGGCTTTTGCAGATCACTTTTAGTACTTTTACGTGGTCCGCGAATCACCAGTTAAGAACCATTACCATGGTAAAGCAAATTAATTTGAAATAAGCTCTCTTCTCTCTACTCACTCTTGTCTTGAAGACATATACATTACATCAGCGAGTTCAGTAAAACTGGCAATTTGTACCAATATTCTGTGGTACAGTATACGAGTATGTACATATAAATGATGAAAAGCATGTCGTTCGACCAGGGCGATGTCTATGACGAAAGGGTGGATAACCATGGTACGTCGTGTCCTTCGAAGATAGAAAGGTTGAGGGGGAAGAAATAGTAGTGAAATAACTAAATAAATTCAACATTAGAATGCACTCAGCAAAAGCTAGCAGCAAAGATTTAAATGTATGTTTTACTGTGGAGCCAATCAGCTGTGGAGCACAGCGTATAATAATTTCTATACATAAAGAAAATGCTACGAGTATCTTGACAAACCAACGATCATTTCAAATTCATAATAATTCGCTTTTATTTCATTTTCACAGAAATTTGTATGTAAGCTTATTAACAAAAACAAAATAATTTTGTTCTGTTTGATTAAAAAGTATGATTTTGAATAAGCAGACTATTGGTATTTTGTATTTAATTCGAATTTAACGTAAAAAGTACGTAACGTAAGTATCTTGAATTTGTTTATCTAAATTAAGTTTCAAACAGCTGACTAAACAAATTGTATCCGATTATAGGAGTTAAAATATTACACAAAACTTTATTAAAAATAACCACTTTTAAAGTTCTGATTGCATGCCACCATTTGGTAGTGCTGCTATAACTATTCATTGCAAACGAATGTGAATTTCAATGTGAGCATGGAGAAGTTACAGAAAAGTTTTCTTCAAACATGGCGGAGTAAAGAGTTGCCAGTGGAAATAAAATAGTTTGACTAGATGCTTAAAATTTGAGTAGATAATGCAGAGTCGTATTGCATCCCAAAAAAAAATTAAAACAATATTACATAAAGGATAAACTTATATTTTTTTACATGGTTTTATTTAACTTGCTAACTAATGTTTGTATGTTAGTATTTTAGTATGTTATGTTATTAGTATGGTAGTATTTTTGTCATATTGGGGTGGTTTAGAATACAAACCCCAATTTCTTGCTGGCCTATCAGGGTGTCGTAAAAGGCGTAGAGAAGTCAGCTGCTTGGGGGTAAGGCTTCGCGGAAGGAATATTATCTCTTTCTGAAGCCTGTCTGGCTGGCTACCACTCCCTTGCTTGAAACAACAGCCAAACAATTTGTCGTGTTCTGGCTGAGGGCTTGAGAGCCAGTTCTCCTCTTTTTCTTCCCGTCCGTCGTCCATCCTCCTCCGCATTCTTCTTCTGTCTCCCGTCCTGAGGTAGTATGTTGTTGGTGTGTCTGGGGTCAGTTGCTGTCGTTATTAATCCCAGTTACTTTGGCAATGTACCGCTTCCCTTGGTTTTTTCTCTTCCTTATGTACGCCGATGTATTACTTCCTTCCAGGGAGGCAACGCGTTAGTTACACCTGAATCTGGTGTTATTACCGTCCATGGGCGGCGGTGATCACTTACCATCAGGTGACTATTCTGCTCGTTTGCCTGCATATCACATAACAATTTTTTTCCAATCTCATTCTACATAATTAACATCATTATTCCAACTAGTAGTTTTTGTTTAGTATCTATAAATTTGTGCTTGATCACTATCTCACCTGATGGTATACGGCGATCTGGTCTTAGATGTTAAAGTGTACTAATTTAGTAATAGCCTATTAAGTCTTGGCTTGAAGATACATCGTAATTGAACGGAAACATTAACGCTGGCAACTTATTCCAGTCCTTCGCGGTACGTATGATGAAAGAGGATGCAAAACGTGACGTTCGTACTGATGAAGAGATGGATACCAGTCGTGCGTCGACTCGTTCGTTGATGAAACGGGGATGGGGAAATTAAATCGTGTCATTCCTGCGCACACTCTCCAATATGTATCCTGTAGAATACCGAGAGGCTGGCAACTGTGCTAGAACTAGTAACTATCCTTCTGCTGGACTTAGTCCTCCTCTCACATATCTCACTGTTCAAAACTGGCCATCACCACATACTTCGTTGGCTAAGTGTAGATTAGTAGACACAGCTTTATCTCTTAGGAGTGATTCTTCACTTTCTTCAATTCACTACACAGATGCAAATGGCAATTTTCTTAAATGCGTAGGTTTTTGAAAATTAGAAGTAAACTGTATTCGAGCTCATTCTTCAGCGTTAGGAAAACCAACAATTAAACCAATAGACTATCACTGGTATGCTGGACAGTGTATTTGAAGTGTGAAGAAGAGAATTATATCTGCTTGTGCTTGGTTTCTTCATATAATGAGTTGATGTTATATTTTTAGGATATGATATGCCGGTTGGTCTAGTAGTTAGCGAACCTGCCTGCTATACCGAAGGTCGTGGATTCGATTCCCACCCAGGTCATACTTTTCTGTGATGAACAGGAATGTTTATTCTGCGTGTCTGGGTGTGTATCATAAGTATGTATTTAATATATATGTACATGTCTATCAGTTCTTCACAGTTGTCACATGTCTTGGGGTCGAATGGGCGTGCGTGAGTTGTTCAAAGATGTTTAGTATCTTCTGGACGTAGTAGTGCATAGGCATCATTCTGCATTTATGACTTAGTTTAAATTTTTTTTTGATAAAAACCTTACAACGATACAATCGTTTGGTACGTCATCATCTTTTTTTATCATAAAACACTAACCCATCCCCAGCTCTTATGGCTTCTTCAAAGATGAAAGCAGTAAACTTTCCTGGAAATAGTCGACAGCTCAAGATGGAATGACTACGTAAAACCGGTGATGGTCTAAATTAGAATTCGTATGAGCTTTAAAAATTTGACGCGACGAGGATAGAACCGACAACGGTAGAAATAAATTTAATTTAACGATGGAGCGAGGTGTGGCATTAACGAATTTTCTTTGCTATTTCCTTAAAGTTTTTAAGACTCTTTGTGAGTAACACTGAACTCTTCTTAAGCAATCTTTTATAAGTCTCAGTTTCTATTCATATTTTTGATACTTAAAACGAGAAAAAATAAGCTGATATAAAGAATCTCTTTGACATTTCCTTTTGAGAATTTTACTTACTGTACAAAATAATTTTGATAAAATATTAAATTCCCGCAAATTCTATAATTAAAGACTTTCTGTTGAATGAACATTCAGTTGAAATTATTTTTCCTATTACAGGAAATACGTCTAACAATCACAAAATTGTATAAAGATTCACATCAGCGGTCGCTTTGTGCAAGTTCCTTCTATTACCCGCGGCCGGGAAGTTGAGAATACGCCAAATCTTTTCTATAGCCTTTCCGAGCTATCTACCAGGAGCAACTATCACCTTTCTAATAGATTCTTGAAGCAAGTTACTTTTACTAGTATATTTTTCATTTTAAAGATAAACTGGTACACGTTCTTAGTGACCGTTGAAGCCCAGAAGATATTACTTAGTTCTATAATTATGCAACGTTTTTTTGTGACTGTAATGACATTCTATATTTAAACGAATGTTATTTATTTCTTAATTAGTACATAAATTACATTTCTATCTTCGACAAATATCGAACTTCCATCCAAAATTTCATCGCCTACATATTTCAACCTCTTCAGGTCTTTCTCGTAAATCATAGCATATCTTCTTTTGGAAATCATACCTACTATTTCAGCTGTTATTGCAATTAGTACTAGCGTTAGTACCTACTAAAATTAGTAATACAAATGCTACTAGATTAAATTTGTCTCATCGTGGACTATGTACACTATGCTTTGTTAGAAGTTCTCCCGATTTATGTTTTTCCTGTTTTCTCCTGAACACATCGGGACCAAAATCCATGCAACTGGATCGAAATATCAGCACTAAAACATACATGTTATATATATAAAACATATAAACAGTACCCGTAGCAGCACAATGTAAATGCTGTTACAGCTAGGTATGAAGTAGTACCACATGAATAAGCAAATTATTCGTAAAGGAAATGCTTCAATGGACAATCGCTTTGTGCAAGTTCCCCCATTCCCTAGGACTACAATTTGAGAAACCGCCAAGTCTTTGCGCTTTGCGTCTGCCCCATTGTGTGCCAACATTGGAATTTATTAGTGTTAATTATATCTGTACATATATATAATAAACTAACCGTTTTCTTCTCCTCTTTATTATCAGCCCTTTTTGAAACGGTGACAAATTCCAAAGAATTGACATTCATAAGTGTATCATAATTATTTTGGATTTGAACGTTCACAGGCGCCTGTTATCATTCCTCGTTTCAAACCCATCTTAGGACGTTGTATAGAAATTTATAAAGTTAAAACGACAAAACTAATACTTAATTCTGAATTCTTATAAATGCAAAAATACAATTTTGTAGTTTGAAATGAATCGAAATATATTAACTATATTAATTATCATAATATTAATGATGGCAACATAATATACTATACTCGTATATTCGATAGTATAAATACATACATTTGATATTGCTACTAAACAGATATATAAACAAAATAAAATTAATCGAACTCGAGTAACTGGTTAAATATTTTACCATCACTTAACCTTGGCACAATTTTAGAACCTTCAACGCTTCGCATTCAAATTTCTCTTCGTCTGGGTGCAAAAGTCCATGAAGCTCATACTTGTATTTGTGGGCAAAGCGTGGATCAATTGGGTCGACATGGCCTATCTTGCTCTAAGAGCGCTGATGGCTTGCATCAGCATGGCACAATTAATGATTTGACTCGTAGGGCTTTTGCCACAGTCTCTATACCGGTCACATTAGAACCATGTGGCATGTGTAAGAACGATGGCAGGAGATCTGACGGGGCAACTCTAGTACCGTGGAGATTGGACCGCACTCTAGTGTGAGTTGTAATGTGGATTCATTGGCCCCAATATTTTGTGCATGACACATGCACTAGAGCTGGAGCTCCAGCCGACCGTGCGCAGTTTCCGAAGCGCCGCAAATATGCTTTTATTACAAAAGATTATGAATTTCCAGCGGTTGCTATTGACACAATGGGTTCGTAGTCATCTGGCATGCAAGCTTCCTTGAAAAACATATCGAAACCATTGATCCTCACGTCTGGTGACCAGAACAAACAATTATTTTAGCGGTTCAACGAGGTAACGCTGCCAGTGTTCTTGGTACAGTTTTATTTTCGAAGATGAAAAATTTCTATATAAACCTCAGTATTTGAACCTACTTCAAAGTTTCTTTCGCAATAAAATTAAGCCTATGGTATTTCTCAAGTACTATCAGTTGTAACAATTGTTGTCACAATTACAATATATTTCACTATAAAAGTTAATTGTGATATATTTCGCTATAAAATGCAGTGAGAAGAAATAAAAGGTATGATTATTGGCGTTTCCTGCGCGAACCTTTGATTTTCAAAAGTGATGTCTGTTTTAGGTTTTCATTTACTTTTTTTTTTATTACATTCTATTTTTACTTTCATTCCTCCGATCCGCACTCAGCCAGATTGGATGCTGTGGTAGTTTTTGTGAAACTTTAATAGTGGTAGGCTATGGCCTGTACCCATTGTGAGATTAGACACAAGCCCAGTAGTGGGACTGCGGTTGCAATGAATAAAATACACATGCGAACACAGCGACCTAAAAATATCACTGCACATGATGACATAAAGCACCAACGTGTCTCGAAATTCAAAGGAGGATTCATTCTTCTTGCTCGTACTCGCTATTTTTGAAATATTATGAAATATGAAACTATTTTTGAATATGAAACCGCTGTTCTACATTCGATGTTGGACAATTGAATGTAACGTTCTATTTTTAAATCGAGAATATTATGACACCTTTTTGGAATGGTGGTAGTTTTAAAAAAATGACGATAGGATTTAGGTGTATTGAAAATACCTAAATGAATAAATATAAATAAATAAATATCTTTGGACAACTCACACACGGCCATCTGACCCCAAACTAAGCGTTAGCTTGTGCTATG
>DWJZ01007030.1:0-12481 GCA_018249125.1 Asbolis capucinus
TGAATGAGAAGGTTAAGGCCATAGTCCACCACGCTGGCCAAGTGCGGATTAGCAGACTTCACACACCTTTGAGTTTTTGCAAACACCTCGGCATGCAGGTTTCCTCACGATGTTTTCCTTCACGGTTATAGCGAGTAACATTTAAATGCTTAAAACGCACATAACTCCTAAAAGTTCAACGTGCGCGCCCTGGGATTCGAACCCGGACCCCCCGAGTAGGAGAGCGGAATCGCTTCGAGGGATTCAGTAGTTGGCAATTAATGGGTCGAAGCCACTAGAATAAATTATCATAAATCCTGGATGTGTCTCATCTTTGTTTAAAAATGAAAGTAATTAAAACTTTTAAACTTAAAAAAAAAACTTTAGAAATAACTAGAAGTTGGGCTTTCTTCGCTTCGGAAGAAAATTGGATGAAAACTTTCCAATAACCCTTCTCATCATATAAGCTACAAACATGCTATATGTATTTCATCAATTGGACCATTGGTTTCGAAGTTGCCACACTAATTTTAACCTATTATCCCACGGAAACAAAGCACTTTTGTGGGATAAAAAGTATCCTACAACCATTGTCCTAACATAATGTACAAACATGCTAAATTTCATCTAAATTGCTCCATTGGTTTCGTAGTTGCTATAGTTATTTTAACATGTTTTCCAGCGGGAGCAAAGCAATTTCCTAGGATAAAATTTATTCAATAACCATTCTTGAGTTTTAAACATCCATTATGCCAACTTTCATCTAAATCTCTCCAGTGGTTTTTGTGTGATGCGCGAACAGACAGACAAACAATAATACCAAAAAAATTGTTTTCGTCTTTATGTCGATAACAAAGCCTTCCTGCAAAAAAATATTTAATGTACAGAATTGACCCCTTTACAGTTTTATAATTCGTATAGATATACATATATTAAGAAACATACAAGTACTTTGCCGTTTTGTTGTTTTTACTACTTTTATTTCATAACTAGAAACTGTCCTCGCTTCGGAACAGCCAGTTAACAGAAAAAAGCAATTATTGTGACTGTTAGACTATATAATATGCATATATGTGACAGCATGACGTTGTGTATGTATGACGGTCAGTATGAGTGACTTTCAATGACACTCTGGCAGAACGTCAGACGGGCAGCCATCTTCGACCACACATTTCGGATCGGACGCTACGAAGGTTGCACGTCACTGACGGATCGCCGTTACATTCATTTTAGTCGCAGTTCTTATCGCATATTTATGATTGCTGTATGTTATAAACCGTTTAATATGTTGCGGAAGTTTACTGAGGCATTATTTTGGAATTATATTTGGAGTAGGTGATTAAATTATTGTTACTGGAATTTTCTTCTTTTAAGATTTACTTGCCCGCTCAGCTGCTCAGTGTGAGAACAATGATATTGGACAGCCGTTATTTATATATACATATATTTATCTCACACATATATATATGTATATATATATATGAGCTATATATATATCTGTGTGAGATTAATCTGTACAGGAATGGAGGAGAGGAAAGATTTTAATTTATATTTACGATATCATTACTAAGAAGATTTATGATTGCCAATACCAAAAATTTAGTGCTTTAGGGGGCACAAAACATCATCAGAACCGGTTGTTACAATTCGGCAAAAACTTAGTTCGTGCCTTGTTTGATTAAACCAACCAGTATTTGTCACATTGGATAATGAGTTAAAGCCACCTTATGATAACTATTACAGCGAAGCACTAAAATTGAAACACCCTGTATATATTTTTAGATTATAAAATAATGTTTACCCTCTTTATATTATTTTATTTTTAAATTATTTTTTTTTATAGCAATTATAATTTATGTTATTGTATATATGTATATAATGAGGTAATTTCATAAAAGAATACAGTTTTTTTTCAGCTTGTGAGAGAAGTTACCGAGCGTGTCCTTAGGTCAATATGAATTTAGTCATCTGTCCGTGTGTTATTGTTGCAGCTGGAACTATTGCAGCCATGCCTGCTGCGGAGTAGGTTAGGATTTACAGAATTACATGTGAAAAAATGTGCACCTTTTTTTGTATTATAAACCCATTTAATATTACTACTACTAAACAGATATACATATATGGGCGGTGATAGCCTAGTGATTAAGAATTCAGCCTCCTACTCAGGGGATCCGGATTCGAATCCCAGGGCACTCACTTCTGACTTTTCAGAGTTATGTGCGTTTTAAGCATTTAAACGTCACTCGCTATAACGGTGAAGGAAAACATCGTGAGGAAACCTGCATGCCGGGGAGATTGCAAAACCGCATCCGCACTTGGGAAGCGTGATTGACTAGGGCCTTAACCTTCTCATTCAGAGAAGGGACCCGTGCTCAATAGTAGGCCGTGATGGGTTGAGATGAAAAAGAATATATAAACGTCAAAGTCCCAATAACATTATGTTAATAATGTTGTGTTATGTACGTTTTATGGATACTTCAAATATGGCCCTGTGTGAAGTACGGCCCTGTGCCGAGAAATGCATCGCGACGCAAATTTTATATAATCTGTTACTTTCCCACGTAATGTATAATTCTCGCGGTACTTTTGCCTCAAACTTTGAGCAATTGTCACCCTTTTATAGATATGAAGTTTTTAAAGCAATAAATAATTTTTAAGTAAATTTTGGGTTTCCTTCCACCTCACGACTGCTGTCTATAATTGGCGCAGTTGGTAGGATTGTAGTAAACCTTAAGTCATGAATCGAGGCTTACTACGATCCAAAAGAACCTGTAAGTTCTGCAGTCCAGGATTGGCATTCAACTCGATACACACGAGGAAACCAAAATATTCATAAAGTACCTTGGTACTTGTTGCTTTCCTATATTTTAATATGCAAAGTGTTCCCTTAACCCCTTCTTGCATTTCCAACCAAGTCAATCGCGGACCCCGTAGGTTAGGTTAGGCCTTTAGGATTGAATTCTTAGACAAGTTTAAATAGTGAAATAGCTATATCTATTCTGCGAAAAATGTGTAAACCAGGGCGACCATTTACCGACTACAGGGACCATGTCTACAATGATCCGCACTGCTCCCAGTTCCAATCGGGCTAGTAATAATCTTCTGTAATACAATGTAATCTTGTTATTAAAAAGAGTACCGGAAGTTTTTTACCGCCGGCTTTTTTTTTCTTCCGGCCTACACTAGTGTACATAGTCCTACGTTTGTATTATTTATAAAGCTGATACAAGCTGATGACAGATGGGTATTAAGTAGTGACTTTGTATTGTAAAATTTTGACTTTCGTTAAGTGAGCTTTTGGTTCCAAAGACGAAATAAACAGTTTTATTATTTTTTTTTCATATTACTACACTGATAATTATGATTTTTGTAATAAATTCATGAATAACCCACGACCCTGCATTCTTAAGGAGCACGTAATGTTTTTGTTCGAATTCATTTAAAATTATAAAAGAAAATAAAACCTACAGAAATAAACCTACTGCAATAAAACTTACGGACGTAAAGATAAATTTTCTTTTTTCCTCTCTTCTAATTATAATCTATAATTTTAGTCTGCCTTCGAAGTTACGGGATTCATGTCATCATCAAAATTTATTATTTGATTTCCTTACCATGCTTCTGGAATTTAATAAGCAATTTAAATTAATAAGTACTTTAAATTACTCTTTTCATTTCCATAAATTAAAATACTATTTCGACAGATTGGTCGGTTTACATTTATTTGATATTTAGTACTAATTTAAAAGACAAAATCATGGTTACCCGACAGTCTATGAACGGCATACCAACGTAGAGATATTTGATGTTGTTCCACCGCCATCTAAACCATCTCAGATCATCTTGACCTTTTCATGGTTCGGAATAAAAATATCTTACACTGGTCGATGCTTTCTGAAAATACGTTGAAGAGTATTATTGAGCGGTTAGAAAAGACGACGTCGCCGTCGCCCCGCTGTAGCCATTCGCCGCTCCGCCTCGATCCGCCTATGTACGGTTTGACTTTTATACAAAATAAAATGAAACCCTAAACTTTAACTGAAGCTAAATTAAAATAAACTATAACTATATTTAAAAGAATACATCTTTATCTCTTACATGGGGCATTAATGTTATTCTAGTTATTCGGTTCGCTTTATCACCGGTATTTAATATCACAAAAATATTTAACATCGATTGGACCGAGAATTAAAAAGACGGGAAATATTTACGAAACGCAGATTGCAAATTTAAATCCATTATTATGATTTTATTAGTATTTATGACCAGATTAAGTATTCATTAAGTAATTTCTCAGAGTAAATGAAGATAATATTCATCAATAAATCAAGTTTTTAACAAAGTAATTAAATTAAAAATGTAGACAATTTCGTTATCGCTCTTGCGCGGCACGCGGCACGCGGCACGCGGCACGCGGCACGCGGCACGCGGCACGCGGCGGAGCGAGGCGGTGTGGCGTAAAGTTAAATTGCGATATAAATGTCACGATGTGATTCCGGATAATCCAAGATCAGAGAAAAAGATGCAATCAATAAAATGTAAAGATCGATAGGAACGTTCAACATTTACTTCTGAACGGAATTCAGTAAAACAATAGGAAATATACGCGTTTTGAGTTCTATTACTTGTAAAATATTAAAAACTGCTCTCACTTCAGTTACAGATATATTATATTATTAAGTTTCGCCCGCGAATTCGTCTGCTTGCAATAGTTACTTTGGGCTAACGCTAATTTTAACCCGCGATTTCATTTATTCTACAAATTTTTCACACAATTGATATAGCTATTTCACTATTTAAACTTGTCTAAGGATTGTCTAAGAGTTCAGTTACTTACAAATTACTATTTTATACTTTCATTGAGATGTTGTACATATCTATTCGCCATTCTACGAAATACAGTTATCGAAATATAATTATCTGAGTACTTTAAGGAGCCATAATTCTTAATAATAATTTTGTAAATGCCAGTATATTTTTAAGGTATATTTAAATAATTGATAAGTAGAGGTCAAAATAATAATTAAGTAATTTATGTAAATTCATGAAAAAGTAGCCCGCCATATTACTAACGTAACCTTCAACAATGCCTTCTTGTAGTGATGTTTTTAATTAGTATGTTAGTATATTTGTTTGTTACGGGTCAAATCTTGCAAGCTTAATTAGACCCACTTCCTCTTACACTACGGAACTGCAATTTTGCGCACTGCTTCAGTCCGGATGACAATGCATTTTTATGACATGCATGACCTGATACTACGTTCAGGGTTGGCTTCAAATAAGGGAACTTCTCAACTGTTAACAATACAGTTATGAAATTTTGCATATTTCTTTGTATTAGGGAACTATAATTAAAGCTTGTGTTTTAGAATATTTTAATAAACTTTTTTATAGATGTGTTTTATACTAAGCTAGCTGTGTTCCACGGTTTCACCAACTTTAATTTGAACGTACGTACTACAAAAGTACTAAGAGTCCATAAAAGAATATTTTTGACTGGTTTTTGTAACTTTTCTTAATAATACTCAGCTCCGTAGGTCGTAGCGAAGTGTATAGCCTTTCTTGGTAAATGGACTATCGAACACGAATAGATTTATTCAATTCGAATCAGTAGTTCCTATGATTAACAAACAGTCAAATAAATAAACTCTTCAGCTTTATAATACGAATATATGTATGTATATTTAAACGGAAAATTATATCGTGACACCGAAATGGAAATACTTATTTATAATGAATATGGCATTGTATTAGAGTTGTTACATTAAATTAATTAAATTCTAAACTATGTCTTATGGAAATATCTATGAAACCGGAATTAACCATGAAGTTATCCTTAATGTATGAAGTTTACCAGTCCGTGGTTGGTTCATTGGACTAACCTTGCTTTCAACCTGTGAGAGAGGTTCAACAGTGGGATAATTATGAGTTTTTATATAAATATTTTTCCATTTCCACAAAAGCGTAAACTGTTTAAATTAGTGTTTAACTAGGTAATTTACTAGTTAATAAATAAAATCATTTTTATTATTAAATAAAACCTACTTCAAATGTCTCCGAAAAGTAATAGAATAAAACGATCATTGTCAACGTAGCCGCAACCAGTTAATTACGCACAATTAAACTCAACTAACTCAAAAACTAACCGTCAGATGTCGCTCAAAATTAAATCAATTAACCGCCAAGTACTAGCTTTTGAACAGAAAAAGAATCATAAAAATCCGAATACCCAAAAAAAGTTAATAAGGAGTATTAATAAAAACAAGAAATATGCTTATAATTCAAAAACAACTTGTCAGATGACGCCTACACTTTCATTAACCTACGGTACAAGTAGCTTTAAAATATAAAAAGGATATAATTGAATACAATACAATACAATATCCTTTATTGTGCACACAAAGAAAGAACTGAAAGTTATAGATCCAGCGAGAGTACATTATAATACACAACGGGCGGTCTTATCGCTATAGTAAGTTCCAGACAACCCTTTGGTTGGAAACACGGCACCTATAGACAAGGGGTAGGGCACTATTGCGATTAGGGATTAAAATCTGTACACCCAAAGTTATGAGCTAAAGAATTAAAAGAAAAATATCAAAAGTAAGAACAAGTATAAAACTGCTCGTCAGATTTCGCTCAAAATAAAATGGGACCTCATTATCAGCAGCTTTCAATAAAAATATTCATCTAAATCTGTCTACTCAGTAAAACTTCAAAACGTAAATAAAACATATACTCGTACACATGTCAAAAACCTCCTTTTTTAATTCTGTTAAAAAAATCATGTAAAATAAAAGCTTAAAGGATCAGATTCCATTACTTCCGAGACGAGGAAAATAACATAACGAAACGAGAGCAAATACAGAAGGGTTTTTGTTACAAATATCTAATATCAGTACCGAAACCGATTTGTGGCGCGAATGGGAGATAGTTGTTGATTGATGGCGATTGATGGGCTTGAGGCCCCACGACCCTCCCTCCAGCCACCGCGAATGATCCAATTATAGCGTGACAAACAAATTAACGGTTCATTGAATAATGATGACAGGATGCCGAGGATTTAGGATGTGATTTTATTACTCAGATAAATCAATTTGTCTTGCATTTTTACTGAACTTGGGTCTGCCCGTGGGTTCGCCACGAGGTAGGTACGTTCATAAAAAGTATCCCGGTAATAACACATACTATAATCTATCTCTGTACCAAATTTCAACCAGATAAGTTCAGTAGACTTTGCGTGAACGAGCAACAAATATCCATCATCCTCACAAATATTTATAATATTACGCATTTATAATATGCGTTGCATTTAACTGAGTGTGAGTTTAAGGACGACGTACGTGATGTCAGCGAAAAAATACTTTACGTGTAAATACTGATCCCAGACCGACTCCTAAATAATGAGATCCGTAGAAGAACGAAAGTAACCGACATAGCTCGTAGGATTAGCCGGCTGAAGTGGCAATGGGCAGGCCATATAGTTCGAAGGATCGATAACCGTTGCGGAAGAAAGGTCCTCGAATGGAGACCACGTCTTGGAAAAAGGAGCACAGGGCGCCCCCCACCAGCTGGACTCATGACCTAAGGAAAACTGCGGGCATCTGCTGGTTTCAAAGGGCTCAGGACCGGTCAGTGACGTAAATTAGGAGAGGCCTATGTCCAGCAGTGGACATCCAAAGGCTGATGATGAAATTGTCTTAATGGGGCTCCATTTTCATCTGACTTTGGAACTCTAAATGTTAGGAGATATATCAGATTTGGTTGCGCCTTCAGCCGCGAGGAAGTTCCATCCTCTGCTTCAAAGCGCCTTAGCATTTTTGACAGTTATGCCAAACCAAGGAATATAATGTTAGTATCATATTTAATGCGGACCACTGACAATACCTAAGTTAATCACACTCAGAACATGCTTTTTACCCTTGCTCTTGTTTTCAAGAGGGGAATTATGTGAGATTTCTACCCACTAAAAAGGGCAGCCGTCCGACGCATACGGGGTGGCTCCGGGGTCTCATACGAATGCCCCGGCCTCACCTAGGACATACATACTTAATTAGAAAAGTTCTAAAAACTTGCTTACACGAGCCATTTAAAATTCATTCGAGGCCACATTACACCAATGGATTTAAAATAGTGAAGTAGCATATGTTCTTTGTCAAATCCAAGTGTATATCGAATAATCCTCACGCCTTAGTATGGCAAATGTGAGAAACTACAATTCTTGTTTTGTATCCATCTTATGTAACCACATTATTTTATATATATATATATTTATTTTTTTAACTCGGACATTCGTACATCGTACGATCGTACACATCGTACATTTCGACATGTAAATATATTTCATTCATTTCCCATGTAAAGGGCCAAATGCAACAATTTGGAAATTTTCATTTTTTTGTGTTAATCGGTTTTACTATAATAAAAGAGAGGCACTGTAACAAAATACATAGTTCTATGCAAAGCAGTGATGCACATTTTCACAAGCTTCAGTTGTAGCATGTACAAAATATATCGTGTTGAAACTTTGGTAGTCTGTTGCAATTTATGATTTTCCACTAAAGCCCTTATACTCGTATATAGAAGCATATCGATACATATCGATGTAAATACATTTTAACAATGTTTCAGCTGTTTACGCCTGAAAGCTCGACAAGACAGATACATTTACTTTTGCATTTATAATATTAGCAAGAATTACATATATTTACCACATACGTTAGGTAAAACAAAATCCATCTTTCCTCTTTCGGATCCGAAAATAAATGAGATTCAAGAAATTGTCAGTGTTCTAACCGGCGGAATATTAAAAATACCGAGTATGTCAAAAAACATTTTTCAATCTGATGTGTAGCAGAGTTTCAAAACCCATCATAAAATACCATTGAAACGCCTCTAGACCACATGCTGTAATATTGAAACCTTTGAACCAAAATATATGAATTGTTTCGCTGTAGATATGAATAAAATGTAAACGGATATAAAGGGGATACAACGGATAGAAAAGTAATGGGATTATCGTTTAAAGACTCCCCAAACCGTTCGTCTGTCCGTCTGTCTGTAAACTGTCTTGATCTAAACCGGCTTCAAAAAATTCAGCAATAGTTTATCAATATTAAAAACAATATTAAATGAGCAACAAAAACGTACTTATAAAGCTGGTACCACGAAATAACAGACTTACGAAATAAAAGTAATTAAAAAAACACAGTCACCTCTCCTGACACGAACCGGTCCATAAAATAATTTATAGGAGGCAACACGTGTTTGATGAAATGAAAGAAAAAATTGGCGTCGATAAAAATTGTTTAAATTACTTCAATAGTACACTAGAACACGTAGACAATTGAATTCTTCGAACCTAGAACTAAAGCAATTACAAATCTAATAAGAGAAGAAAATTAAAGTTTCATAAAAGCGACCAACTGAGAGTAATTCAAAACGAGGCGTACCAGCATTATTTACTCCGAACAAACATATTTCCCTGGCCATATTTGAATATTTTCAACATTTATTCTTTTTAATAATAATCGCATGGTATGTGATTTTTTAAAAGGAAAGAGAGTAACGGCGAATGATTATGAAGATAAATCATCATCATTGGAACCCATAACTGTGCCACTGCTAAGGTCAACTGAGCTGAGCTCCCATGTGAGGCGCCTACCCCGTAGTCCAGCACCCTGGCCAACACCGGGTAAATAGACTACTTTACTTATACTTAGATGTACATGTATGTATGTAGTATTTATTTTTAACATTTAATATATAATTATAGATTCAAGATTTTTATTATAGGTTATGTATTTATTTATAATTCTTTAATTTTTTACCACCTGCCACAAACTTTCACCTTCAGCATGGGTTGACTGGCAGAGAATGCCACTAGGCATTAAGTCCACCCTTTGTAAAAAATATCCTCTAAGGTTTTTCACATAAATAAATAAATAAATACATTCGAAAACTTTATAGGGAACTCTCAGATATACTTTTTCGTGATGTATCCCTTCATCGGAGCAAGTGATAATTAACTTAAGACAAGAGTGAATAGGCTTCTTCCAAGTTAATGCCCTTTACCATATAAGACTACATCGCCACTTACCATCAGGTGAGACTGTAGTGTTTGACTACTGTATTAACTTACAATATGTAAACAAACTTGTAATACGCACATAATTTTGGATATTAGAGGTGCGCGCAGGGTTTGAGCCCAGGACATCTTTCGAGAGTCCAATGTTCAAACCGTTTAGGCCTTCTCAGGAACACACACATTAAGATTCAAGTCAACTGTCAAAAATAAATAAAATAAAATAAATAAAATAAATACTGCAATCTTACAAAACCTCTTCACGTCCGTCTAACTTGATCTTATTTTCCAGATTAAAGAATTACCACAAATCCTTTCTGTACTAGTTTTAGCCCTGAATTGAATGGCGTCGCTCACAGCGGTTCGTTCGCGTCAATCACTTTGCGATTTTATTAAAATTCCATTTTGCCGTCACAGAAACGTTCTGCTGCATAATACCTCGTTCTACCCACACAAAAAATTGAGTAAAATAATACTAGTATTAAGGTAACTAAATAAGATAACTTCAAAAGCGGAAGGCATAATAGCGTCGGTACCGATTGATAAACTAAGCCTGATAGCAATCGTTAAGCTACTTCGGATGCCTTCTAGAGGCATAAAAACTTCCAGAACTTGGGTTTGCCACTAAACCATATTGGAGCAGCATGGTTGATATACTCCTCAGAAGATCCGGCAGCTCCAGCTCTAGTGTTCAGTAATGGGTCCTAAATGGGTGGAAGCTACAGAAACTTTCATGTGCGGTTCCTAATCGAACCTAGCCGCCTTTTTAACTTCCAGTGTTTGTATATTAGAATGTTTGTATATTTGTTTGTTACGGGTCAACTCTTACAAGCTTAATTAGACCCACTTCCTCCGACACTACGGAGCTAAAATTTTGCATAAGCCATCCATTCTAATGACAATGAATTTTTATGATAAGCATGATTTGATACTGCGTTCAGGACTGGCTCCAGACAGAAACTCCTCAACGGTTAACAGCACAGTTATGAAAATATTGGTGTTTCTTCGTATTAGGGATCTATAATTAAAGCTTGAGTGTTGTTTAAATATTTTTTAATAAACCTTGTTTATCTATTCAAACTATGGCGGAAACGTTATTAAAAGAGCTCGTAAAACAGCAATCATCGCCAGTCAATCAGACTGTTCCCGCCAAGACGGTTCATTTCACTTCGCGTCTTGTCTACTTCCTTCGCCGTTTACTGTTTTAATTACAACGGAAACTAAAAAGTTAGAGGTGTAAATAGTTATACTCGGTGCAATTTCCATCTGGAATTATTTCCATACAAAATTGATAAGGTTGTCAATTTCCATCTGGAATTATTTCCATACAAAATTGACAAGGTTGTATGAAAAGTTATCCAGATCGAAATTGCACCGAATATAGGTATCATATTTTATTAAACGCTGTCTTTTTTTTCCGACCAGCTAGCTAGTCAGTCGCAGATTATATCGTCCAATAATTATCATAGTTCTGCTTTTGTCAATTATTTCGGGTCGGCGCAGTATGTTCTGCTCTTACATTCTTCCCCGTGAGAGGAGAGGCGTACCGAGATGTTAGGGAGATAGGGGGGCCATATAGTTCAGATATATAGTTCAGATGGATGGCAGGGATATATACATAGTTCAGATAAAGAACAGATCTTACTTAGAACGTTCTGTTCCGTCCTTAGTTACGTCTTAAGTACAGCTTTTCACGTAGATTTTGTACTAAGGAGGTATATAAGGAACTATTAACGATTCTGAGTGCATGAGTGCACATAGGTATTTGAAGCCGGTGAGCCAACTATGTCCGAAAATTTACAACAAAATAGTGCAAAAAGAAACCGAGACACAGAATGAACGAGTTTCAGATTTTTAACCTATTCCAAAACAAGCAGTTCTGATTTTTTCAAATTTAACCTAATTAAACTCCCTAATGATCTTATGTTACTGTGACATGATGAAAGAGTTCAGAATGCCTAATTAACCTCAATGGAAGCCATTACAAACTTTGAAGGGAAACATCACACGATAGTACACGAGTTTATAGGTTGGCTCTTGTTTGAAGATAACCGTGAAAAGTTTTATGAGGCCTCCATTGTTTATGCGACACATTTTCGAACCACGTTTGTATGTGACGAACTTCATAAAAGTACTCCTTATTCTTTGACATGCTATGTTGAAAATGCGGGTTCATTTATTTTGATTTCTGTTGAATACGCGTGGTATTGACGTGTCTATTTAGTATTTAGCCTGTGATTATGCAAATAGTAGGTATATAGACCTTTTATCGACCGTTGTTTTTCTACAAGGAAGTCGAAAGTTCGTTCAACTTTACGTTTAAGAAGACGATAAGTATTACATTGACATGCCGGTTGGTCTAGTGGTTAGTGAACCTGACTACTACACCGGAGGTCGTGGGTTCGATTCCCACCCAGG
>DWJZ01007031.1:0-12481 GCA_018249125.1 Asbolis capucinus
GTTATTCCATTCCTTCGCTGTACCCATATCAAATGATTGGTGGTGGATTGATGACTTGAGACAGCTCTAGCAACTTCGAAGTGTAAAAGATTCTTGGTGTCCAGGTTTCACGATATTTTCCTTCACCAAAGTCATAACCAATTTAAGTACATGAAACTGAACGATGCGTGCAGTATCCGAAATTAATCACCTTCAAATTGCTAGCGATTTTATTTTTAATGTAAATGCTTTCACTTTTACATTACCTTATATTAATTTTACTTTTCGCCTCGTCCTTTATCATTCGTACCGCGAAGGAGTGTTGTAAGTTGCCCGCGTCGGTATTCCCTTTTGATTATAACGTAAGTGTCTTCAAATCCATGAATAGGCTTTTATTTAGTTAGTGTGCTTTACCATCAAAGTTGTCACTTACCATCAGCTTGTTTCTTAGTCAAGCGGTAACTTATTGAATATAAAAAAAACATTTAGAATTTTAAAGTACAATAGAATACTATGAACCAAATAATAAATACCAATAAAATAAAGAAGTTAATGAACGAATCAATAATGATGAACGTATTGCAGGGTTTCCTTCTTCATGATGCTGCAGATGGTGAAGGAGTTCAACGCTAACAAGACTGCCGCTGATGATGAGAAAGTAAGATACTCACATTTTTATAAGGACTAAACAATGATTTCTATAGGACTTAGGCTCGACTCAATTTTTACTGGGTAACTCACGATGTATATTTCACACTCCGATGTTCCAAGCAAATTGCTGACATACATATTAAATTAAAATTAATTAATGAATATACTTTATTGTGCACACTAGAAAAATGCATAGTTAAAACAATTAGATTACTAAACACAACAGCCGATCTTATTGCTTTAGTAGCGAATTCCAGATAGCCTTAGGACGGAGGACTTTGACGTACAAAGAATGTAGATAGAGGTGCAATAATGTTTATATTGAAGATTGGAAAATAAATATATATAAATATACATAATAATATGATGCATAAACATACAATATTCGTATAAATGGCTTATGTAAATATAATGCCTTAGTGTGTTTATAAGGGAAATAATACGAATTATGTTTTTAGCCGCCCAATGAGCTGGACAGCGCGGGCAGGGAGTTGCAGCAAGGAGACGGTACTGGCGCCAAGTAAGTAGGAAATATTTAAAAAATTGGGGGTAGAAATAACTTTATGAAATTAATTGCTTGTCCAGTGGTTTGTAACGGTCAACGGTGATTGTGTAAATTAGACAAAACAGCAGGTGTCATGAATATGGCTGGGTTATTTAGTGACCAATATTTCGTCTCTTGTGTTTTGGGGGGCCCATATGCCTGTTGGTCCTGGTTGATATCTAGCATTGGTATAAAATCTTCCTATATTTCTTCCAGCAAGCCACGCTGGAATGTGATGGAATATTCTTTAGGCCTCCTCACCCATAGTCATAAGTGATGGTGGATTATTGGGTTGAAGCCAAGTTTTGCTATGGTCATTCTATATGTTATTGAAAGAAAAAGACAAATATTATCTGATTATATGTTTGTTAGGCCTCCGGACAACCTCCCGAAGCCAGTGCTGCTGCCAAAAGCCACCCTCACCAGGCGGCTGAACGCGAGCCCTGTGCCCATCCGAGACCTCATCAATGTGGACCTCTACGACCTGGATGACAGTCAGTATACCGTCAGCTCACCGATCTAATAACTGTAGTGTAGCGGCAAAGACAACGCGTCTGTTCGGTCAGCTGTTTATTTCATAACTACCTACTCAATATATCACTTGGTACATCAGTAGTTTATATATAAATAATAATAATAACAATTATCCCAATAACGACAAATTACAACACAATATAAAAGCTACTTAACGTATTAAGTTTCGGAATAACACATGAAACAAATCATGCGGGCGAAGCCTCAGGCGGTCACTTGTAGTTAGTAACAAAACGGCATTTTATTTTTATTTTAAATAAGTTAGCGTTTGACTACAAAACCACATGATGGTAAGTGGCGACGTAGTCTTTGATGGTGAAGCGCACTAACTTAGTAAAGGCCTATTCATTCTTGACTTGAAGAAATTTATTACTTACTAGTTTCCGCTCGCAGCTTCGCTCGCGTACTTTGACTTTATAAAAGTAGTTTGTGTTATTCTACTCAAAATAAACAAAGTATAGTAATATAGCAGCAACTTAAACTTCACATGAAACACATTTCAATTGTTGCAGTATCCCTGACGGACTCGGACGATAACTCGTCCCCCGGCGGGCACTCTGTATCCTCCGGGGACTCGTTGGACTCCGCTTCCGAGCTGCTGCTGGTGGCCGCCGCGGCGGTGGAGGCGGGCCCCGACGGGCACGAGCCACCGGCAGAGATATACCGCACGCTGCGGCACCTCATCAGATCGATCGCCTCCATCGAGCGGCTCATGGACAAGATGATGAGGCACTGCGACCGGTGGCCGCAGCCGGCCAGGGGCGAGGGGGATAGCAGGTGGGTTGATGGGTGATACTTGCGGACCGGTGCGTGACTCACCATTGTCGGGTATTGATTGTTATACGTATTCACAATCATTGAGTACTCACGATTGTAGTGTACTTACTATTACAAAGTACTCACGATTTTCGGGTGCTCAGGATTCTCATGTACTCACTATTACAGGTTTTTACGATTTTGTACCCACAATTAGCATGTACCACATCCACCGAGGGTTGTCTGGTGAATAATGCCATTAGGCATTAAGTTACGCCCTTTGTTCCCTTTTTTGAGAGGAAACATAAATATGAATAAATAAATGTACTTGGCGTAATAAGTTTTTACCCATGTTAAGTACTCACAATTACAGGTGCTTACTAATATTGTTACAGTTACGAAAGTGGGTGTTTGTGATTGTAGAAATTCATTACAGTAAACCCAAATTCGAATAAAATTGTATTTCATCTTAGGAATATTTTTTTGAAAATTTGTATTTTGATGCACTATACTAAGCAAGGGAATACTGTTAATTGTTATACATAGTCGTAATGGTTAAATGAATATTTATACAAGTTTTGTAATAAAAACAAATTAAGTAAACATGAAAGACTGCCAAAGTCCATTGACATTGTCAGGTGTCATTATGTCAAGGGTGACATGTTCCAGGAACCGGGTGCAGCAGAACATAGCGGCGGTGGACCGAAAGCTGCTCGCGATGTACCACCGGCTGCCGGAGGTGTACCGGAAACAGCTGCACATATATCGCAAGCAGAAAAAACTGTCCACGGTAAGTTGATTGAGTGGGTCAGTCAATACTGTTCTGACAGTCTGTCAGTCTATCTGTCAGTCTGTCAGTCAGTCAATCAATCAATCAATATACCTGCCGGACATAAGGTCAGTACCTTGGCTTGTTGTTGGTTATATATATATATATATATGTATGTCTAATTTTCAGTGGGTTAGTTTATTTATGTATTTTTTAAGATAGCTTGTATACCAGGGCCCTGAGACTAATGTCTTTTAGCATTCACTCCAAACACTTGTTCATAAATGCATGGAAATTACGTCTGGTACAAATAAAGAATATGCAGTGGTGCAATGAAATATGGCGCTTGTCTTTCCGCAATGTCATTCTAATACATTTTTGAATACATACATTGGCGAGAATTATAACGGAAAAGACATTTGTCTTAAAGCCCAGTGTGGGTTGGAGGAGGTTATGGCCAACCCAAATGTTAAAAAAATTTATGCCGCCCGAAAGCCTCTTTGTGACTTGGTGATTGTTACCTAATGGCAACAACCTGTGGCTTTTATCTGCCTTCCGAAGAACGGAAGAATTTCAAGCATATTTTCCTCTCAACCATCCATCTAACGACCACACTTGCTTATTCTATTATTTATTATTGCTTAATTTCATTGATGACTTTGTATCGACACAGGCTGTTGGGGCTATAATCGTTTATAAGCAATAGTGAGATTCAATGAAAGTACCGGCTTGCAGGTGTGCGGTGCGCTCGCGGGCGGGCGTCCTCCGCTGCCGCCGCCGCCAGGCTCTCCGCCCCCCGCAACGCAGGCTGCCTACCAGCCGGGCTGTCCCAAGTATCACCTGCGACGCTTCCAGGAGGTACCCGATTGGAACAATCGATCTATGACTGCCATCTGATATGTCTGTGAAGTGTTGAACTGGTGGTGCTGGTTTCGATTCTGGGTTGAAGCTAAATTTTGACAGCAAATGTGAAACAAATGACTTTAATTTCCAAATAATTCTTTGTCAGCTTTGTGTTTGTAGTATGAGCTAAGCAAAAACTGAACAAACAATAACTTCGCAGGCAGCTTGTCAACCAAGTTGGCTATCTTAATAATATTGTTCCTTTTTCATACCAAAACTACTGAATGGATATTAATGAAATTTGTGCGAGACAGATTCGTCTAGAATAACACAAGGGTTACTTTTTGTCAACCTATTACGGGGGTGAAGACGCGGTCAGGAACTAGCATAGTCATACAGATATGAAGTATTTGACTGTTACGTTAGTACTGGTGTATGCTGTGAGATTATAGGAGTATATTCTCAGCAGGTCCGGCGCAAGGTGATGTATATGAAGGACCAGCAGCTGTACTACCACCGGCTAAGAATGTGGCTCGACGACCAGTTCCGGCAGGAGAGGGAAAGGTGAGATCACTCTTGATATTTTAGCAGTATATCAAGATGAGCTAGTATTACTTGTTCACTATACACAGACTGAATTAATATTATTACTGGTATCTTCCCAATAATCTGACTACCTATGTATGTTTTTGTCTACTTAGCTACCAGACGATTCGAGTTCAGGCTGGGTTGATAGATATATCATACCGATTTATTATTATGATACGATTATGTCATGGGTCTGTGATGTATATGGTCTGATCTCTTTATCATCTGTATCTGTTACTGGTCACTTTCTATCAGGTGCTCCGTTTGCTCATTTATCGGCTATTTTCAGTAAACTTAAGTAATATATTATTGACTTCAGACGCAATATAAGGCTTATATTTTTCTCCAGCATACCAGACAGCAACGTGACGTATATCGACGACTTACCACGACGTAAGCGCCGTACCGTTAGCCCTCGCATGCAAAGAATCACCGCCGCCCCCAAACGTAAACTAAAACCACCCTTCATGCCGCCTTCCATCATATCACGACCGCACAGAATCATACAAATGCTCAAACAGAAAGCCAACAACCAAGCAGAAATCGCTGCAGACAAAACTGACAAGGATGATAAAGATTTAGAAGAAAACAGTATTAAATCAGAAGTAGAACCGCCCGAAGCTTTCCCGTTAGAAAAGGAAGACAACATTAGTGATACTGAAACGATCGTAGGCGAGAAGGAAACGGAGATAAGTCGAGATATGAAGGAGTGTTTAGTGAAATTCGCCAATTTTGCGCTCAATCCAGATGGAAGTGTTCAGGATTACGCGCAAAATGATCTCAAGTTCCCTAGTCCCGAATCCGTCAGCCCACCGTTACAGGAAATGTCCCCGACCACCTCTGAACCAATGCCAGTATACACCCAAAAACCAAGCCAACGATTACTCGCTGTCAATAAATTTTTGGGTAGAAATAACATGGAAATAGATAATCAAGATTTCAGGAAAGACGCGTCTTTTGCGCCTATTCTCGACTTAAATATTAATAACAAAGACGGTAGTGAAATTAAATTCGTGGCCCCAGATAACGCAGAATTAAACAATGAAAAGGATTCTAAAGGTTACAAAATCGTTACGTACGGTATGGAAATCAAAAAAGCTATGGAGGAATGTCAGAATATCATAAATTCGTACAAAGGCGACGGGAAGGAAAAGGACAGCGACGCACCAGACGTACCTCTCTCTCTCGAAAATATAGTTGAGGTCATGATAAGTTTAGACAAAAATCCAGCGGAGTTGTTAGATAAAATCGAATCGGAAGAAATGGCGGATAGTGCGGCGAATACAAAATTACAGGAATTAGTTGAAAATATGCCACAGATTCTCGCCAATATGCCTGAAATTGCATCAAAGTTGTCAGAATTTGCAAATGCATCTTTTGAACTGCCAGAATTCGCCTCCATAATGAGTAGCTTGCCCGATGTCAATAATGAAGCACAATTAACACCGGAAACATTAAGACAAATACGTGAATTGAAACTCAGTAAAAAAGTTATGAAAAGTGTAGCTAGGCGCAAAGCTAAGATTAAGGTCAAGAATGATGTGGAAAGTACATTCGGCTCCATGTCTTTTGAATTGAATAGTAAGGAGTTGAATGATCTTTTGAACGACGAGAAAGAATTGCAAAAATTGTTGAAAGGCAAGGGCAATGGAAATTTTAAAGACCTGCTGTTTTCGGCGGTTGCTCAAGTAGTTATAAATAAGGTATATGAGTACGCAAAAAGCAAAAGAGCATCCGAAATGGCCAAGTTGGATATCGACGAAGCATCATCCCCATATTTTAAAGTTAATGCCTGTTATAATCCTAGTGCGACTGCTCTTTACGACTGTTCTGTTAAAACCGCATGCACCGTGGAAGAATTGAAAGAAATCCTCAAAACTAGATTCGAATCATGGAAAAACCATGTTGCTTCAAAATGTGGGGCGCCCATGGAGTTTTTGGATGCTGAGGTGGAATTATTAATAGAAAAGTTCTACGAGTACATCCAAGACTTGGCGAATAAGGAGAGCGGGAAAGGAGAGATGATATTGGAGAAAATAAACGAACTAAGGCTGAGCAGAGAATCTGGACAAGATCAAGATGATGACGAGAGTTGTGCGAAGGAGTCCAAAGACAGAATAACGAAGTTGCTAAGCACAGCAGCGGGGAATACTTTTGACTTGTTAATAATGCGACTGTCCAGATTGACGAGGCAAGATAAGAAACCGATGATGAAGATGTTGAGGTTCAAATATTTAGACGTTCTTCGTCGATTCGTGGATTCGCAACAACTCGCCGCCTGGATTCTTCACGATCCAGAACTTGCCGCTAACTTCATGTCAGAGCTCACCGGATTATGTTTACGTAAAATAGACAACGTTCCAAACTTCGGCACCCTAACGTACGAAGCGAGACGGGACTATTTCATCAATAGACTTAGAGAAATGAACAGACTGCACATGGAGAGCTTGCCAAAGAAACATATGACGGGAGACGAGTGGCTAGTGGTATTGTTTAAATTGGAACAATTTGAAGGTAGGTTGAAGGATTCGTTCTCAAAAGCTATGACCCCTCCAGCGAAGCCGGCTCCAAACCACGGCGCCAGCGAAGCAGAAATCTTAGCTGCTAAGGGCCTGAGCAAAATTATAGGGAAAGCTAATATTCGAATAGTTAAAAAGCCAACTGAACCTCCCAAGGTCAAGAAGGAGACTAAAGAACCAGAGGTGGTCAAGAAAGTAGAAGCTAGTAAGAAGACTGAACCTTGTAAAAAAGCAGAACCAATCAAAGTGGAACCCAAAAAGGAAGAAGAGAAGAAGCCAAAACCTTTTAAAATGGACGAGGAATTATTAGCAACATGCGAAGAGGAATTAAAAGCGAAAGGAGAAAAGACTTTGCTGGAGAGCTTTAATAAAATAAAATCCTTCATCGCTCAAGGCTTGACCGTGCCGGAGAAATATAAAAAACACGTGGTTTCAATATACGCGAACATAGACGCAAGATTGGATGACGACATATCGGAGGAACTGCGATTGAAACTAGAAGAATGTATGGACGCAGATGCGTTATCGAACGATGTCGCGAATTTATCGGTGATAGGAACGCAAAATCCGGAGCTATTAGCCAAATATTCGGCTCAGGCGTTGCGCAATGCGAAACAGACGTTGAATGCTGTTGCGTTTAGGAATACAGCGCGAAATGGCCAAACGAAATCTGAAAGCGATGCGTGCGACATACCGAAGAGTCAGTGTAAGTGGACGAGCGATTGCGTCTGCGATACTTGCAAGGACTCCGAGTCGGGGTCGGTTTGTTTGGGCGATATAGTAAAACAGTGTTACGATATGGACGGGAAGAGCAAGAACGGGTTAGAAGAGAAAAAGAAGGAGTTAAAGAAGACCCAGCCGAAAGCGAAACCTAAGGGGTGTGAGAATGCCAATCATCAGCAACATGTTTGTAAGGGTGAGCCTCATTTGTTTTTAATCTTTAATTATATAAAAGTTTAAAGTAGGTGTTCTTGCCATTACAGATTACTTGCTTCCATAATTCCGAGAGGTTAAGCCGATGTTGACTTTAATTTTTTTTTGAGCTATCCTTTGGGCAGTATAAAAACTCCGGATGTTTGGGTTGTGAATAGACCATTCAAACCGCATTGAAATAGGGTGGTGCAGTATGCTTTAAGATTTTCTTATTAACTGTGCCTTACCGTGGGCAATTATTTGGTTGAACAGTATGCTATGTAAACTGGGTTGAAAAATCGGCGCAAAAACATATACCGTGAGTACCCGTAACATAACATAGTGTATAAAGTCCATCATGAATCGAATTTTGAAAAAATCATGTAATAGATTAAATCCATTCAATAAAACATTTAACAAGAACACCTGAGAACGGAAGCGTCTAAAAAATAAAAAACGGTCACCCATGTCTTTTCCTCGCTAACTGCTGTTGCTCTACTTTACAAATTACTCATGATCGACACGAACCATGGGGCTATAAGCACTCCTATAACGTTTTAAGACTCGTTTTTCATGTGTATTACTTATATATTAATAGTATATATTATAAATATATTTTTTATATATTAATAGTATATTAATTTTTCAACGACAGTGGGTCATTCTATAGGCACGGGTTGTGCAGGCGACGGCAGCTCGCCCGACCAGCCGTGCTCCTGTTGCTATTGCGCAGTGTTTGGACATGCCGTGAGTTTAGAATATCTTGTTTTTTTAATGATTCATACTTTGGGATGTTGACGGGACCCAACAATTATGGGTTCCCTTTGTGTGTCACTAAGTCGTATCTCTTTGATCGTAATTGATAGACACTTGAATTATTTACAAGTGTGTTAGGAATACTTTAATAACATGAATCTTAAAGCTAACGAGTATTGTTTTTCATCATGTTTTTTCCAGCCGCCTCTAACGACGCCTGTGCCTCGAAACTTCAATGAAACTAGAGAGAGGTTACGGTCTATTTTGAACAAGAAAAAACAGAAAAGCAAAAGTTCAAGCGTGAGTAACGTTTTATTATTTGCGTTATGAATCTGTAAGTGTAGGTCCCTCTTTGTCAGGTTTATTGCATAAATAACAACCATGTTGCTATAGTCAGTTTTTTCTCAAATTAACTAACGTTGTAAAATCATCAGTGGACGGCCATGGTACGGTTTTCTTATCAACAACCACATTAAACATTTAACACACTAGTAGGTGTTATGCAACGATCACATTGTATCAATTTGTCTTTCGTTAAGTGAGCTGTTGGTTCCTATGATGAAATATATAATTTAACTTTGAAAATCTTTGGCCGTAACAACTTTTCAGTATCACAAAAAAATTAAAAAAAAAAAAAAACGAATAAAGACATTTTCCCTACTTAGAGAAGTTTTAACAAGCAAGTCTTCCACTTCCTTTTAAATATGTGAGAATACTATAATCATAGTATGGGCTAACACAGTGTGGGGTCAGCAGGCTTTGTTTGAGCTGCTCTGATATATTTACGACTACGTATGTTTCCAGGGCGAGCAGGAGGCATCCACTCAGACTAGCAGCACCACATCCCTGGACCGATCGATCCAGACTCCGCCGGGAACCCCGCCCCAGGCCAGGCCGCGGCCCCAGCAGGTGGCTCCCAAGCCGCCCGTGAGTATTATTAACTTCCTTCTTCTACATTAATGTTATAAGGAAGAAGGAAAAATGTGTAGTTTTGTATGTTTTAAGGATAAACCAAAAAAAAACTACATGTTGTACAGTCTGTGATCGTCGTTGTTTCCAGGCATTGCCCAAGACCCTTCCACCGGCCAGCCTAACGTCAACGCAAGCGCAACAGAAGCGGCAGGCGATGGAGGCGCAGCAGAAACAACTGACAGACAAGATGGCTAAGTTGATCGTCTCGGAGAAACCTGAGATCAAGCCCAAAGTAAGTTTTGCACAGGGTTTGGTGGGGGAGCGGAGTCAAGATTACCAGTTTGGTGAATGGAAGACTAGTTGGGACTGCTAGGTTGGAAAAAATTAGACCGATCGGGGTTACTAGTTTGGCAAAAAGGGACCAGTCGGGGTCACCAGTTTGGCAAAGGTAAGGCCAGCTGGTGTCACCAGTTTGATTACGGGGGATCCAGTCGGGTCACCAGTTTAGCTAAAAGGAGACCAGTTAGGGTCACCAGTTTGGCAAAGGGGAAAGATCCTTAAGGCGAAGTATGCCACATAAAATGTTAACTATCCACTGTTAATCAACGCTGTCGTCTCATAATTTGATATTGTCAATGAACAATTATTTGTTAATATTGTTCCAGGCGGTGCAACGTACGGTGGCCGCACCGGTGAACGCGACCGTCAAAGCGGAAGGGAAAGTGAACTCTAACGCAATGGAACAGATACGATTGCAGGTTGGCAGTTATTATTAAAATTTTCCTGTTTCAAATTAAAATTATCGCAATTTATACCGAAAGAAAAGACAAGCATGTAATTGTAGGGATAGTAAACACCCTTAACGATTTGATATATGATAAAATAGTAGAAAGAATAATAAAATATATATTAATATTAATTAATAATATAAATAAAATATATTAATATTAATTGTTATTGATGTGTAAAATGATACCCGTGCGATGACTATGCTTGGTGATTGTGGATTAAATAGAATTGAATCTATAATACAAATTGATGAAGCGGCAATATTTTGTACGTGGCCCGTACAGTGACCAACCGCACATGGAACACTGGGCCGCGGTCACACTAATTCATTGAACTTTAATGTATTGATAGACAACTATAACAACTTATTGCGATACACTCACTTGCTGCAATTATTTACTTTATATTAACATGACCTATATTTAATGGACTCTAAGGTGCTTAATTTCACCCGATTCTAATGTATTTGCATGAAATTTAGCATTAATGTTTTACTCTGATGAAAATAGAAAAATATGACATAACTGAGCTGGTGTGATGATGGAACTGGAAGGTTAAGGAACTCTTGGATGGCTACTAATAAACCCGTCCTGTTTGGGAGACGAGGATCAGATGAGAGATCACAGATACTTTATATACTTATATTTTTTTCATTACAAGTATATTGAAAAACATTGCATGACACTAATGAACATTGATCAATATATACATGATTTTCTTATCCCGCTCTCGCCCCGTCATATGTAATGAACAACGTCGCGTATACCTATCTAATATACTTATCTATTCCTCAGCAAATCAAACAACAACAACAGCAACAGGCTCAGCTGCTGCAACAGGCGCAGCAACAGAAGCAGCAGCAACAACAGAAACCGGAGCCGATATACGACCTGCCGATACACAACAAGCCGCTCCAGCAACAGATGCAGCAGATCAAACAGCAACAGTCGCAGTGCTTTAGGGCGGTAGGTTTTAGAATAGTCGCTCCAACCCATCGATAGCCCATTATTGAGCATGGATCTCTGAGGACGAGGCCTAGAGGCCATACTCTACCATGTTGCTCCAATGTGAGATTGTGAAACTAAGACGAAGTATTAGGCTGCTCCATATTTTTTCACATGAACATACATTATTTCCGAAAATGGTACCACCAATAATTGTTTTTTCCTTACCCAAAAAACCGTTGCTATTTTCATCGATATTATCGGTGTAGGGTTGTGTAAGCAGATATAATAAAACTGTTATTTTCAGCACTTTTTTTTCATTGTTAGGCCTGTTTCTGCGGTGATGGCCTTGTGGTTAAGAATTTGGCTTCTTACTCGGAGGGTCGAATCCGAGGGCGCGCACTTCTAACTTTTCGGAGTTATTTGCGTTTTAAGCATTTAAATGTCACTCGCTATAATGGGGAAGGAATGCATCGTGCGGCAACCTGCATGCCGGGGAGTTTGCAAAACTCAAAGGTGTGTCAAGTCTGCCAATCCGCATTTGCCCAGCGTGATGGACTATGCTTTAACCTTCTCATTCAGAGAAGAGACCCGTGCTCAATAGTGGGCTGTGATGGGATGAGATGAGGCCCGAATTTCCATATATTATAAACGTCACGCTACATTACAGCATTAGTGCTATAATATCTAAGTTAAATACAGCCGGTTGGTCTAGTGTTTAGTGAACCAAACTACTACACACTGAGATTTCGTGATATATGCATATTGTACTAGTAATAGCGGTTGTTATGGACTGTATTTTATGTCTGGACTTAGAGGATGGTTTAAAAATAATAAGACACAACAGTTCACCGTGAATCTTTTATTGCGAATAAAACAAGGTTTATTTATTTAATGAACGCCAACATGATACAACCTCATATTTCCTATATCCTCAATAAATTCATTTAATTATTACCTAGCCAAGTATTATAAAAATTATAGG
>DWJZ01007032.1:0-12480 GCA_018249125.1 Asbolis capucinus
CATTTTTTTCTTTATTCATTTCAGGCAACTAAGACCCATACACAAAAGATACATATAATATAAAAATGTTATAAAATAGACTAATAGATATCTCATATAGGGAAAATATTTAAGTTTACAATACAATACGAATAATCTTTATCGTGAACACAGCATAGGTAACAATAAATAGGAACAAACAGTTGGACATACACAAAAGACAGCCTTATCGCTAAACAGCGACCTCCAGGCAACCTTTGGGTAGTACTCTTTAAAGAGTCGAGAAGACCCTTTTCGTATCATACCCTATGACCTGTACTCACGATGCAGTATGCATATAACAGGGAACATGAAAGACATTTTCTTGAAAACAAGGTGAACAACTTATTTCCTCTATCGATCTCAGCTAGTCCAGTGTTTAATGTTCCGGCTGAGCACACGGTCACTGTCAAGGCTCGTAAATGTCAGGGCTATAATTATTGAGCTGATCGCCACAATTATAATAAACATTGTATTCCACAGACTACTACTGAGTAAAGTATGTGTCGAGGAGTCTTTTTCGACGATTGGTTTTAACCAATGTCTGGCTCACTTTTCACCTCGGTCTCGTCTCATACTGAGAAGACCTAGAGAGTACACCACGCTGCACTAATGGAGTGGTTAGTGGTCAACCCTAGTGTCGAAGTTTTTATGTCACCCGAAGACCTCCATAGCAGAACTATTGCTATGTAACCATAACCGGGACCTCCGAAGCACGGAAGCGCTTATGATTTTTTGATCCTTAACGTTCACCCACCTACCGAACGCGCCCGCTTTTGATTAACATTCTCGCTCGCTTACAATCAAAACAAGTCGTCGGGGTAATGATACTTCCTAATAACTAAAATTATATGTCATTAAATAATGCATGCAGTCATAAATACATTTTAATTGGTAATTTTATGTATTCTAAACACGCTACTAATAATTAAATAGGTGCTAACTGCCGCAAGTAAGGTCGTCGATGTTTCGCTAAATTGCTCCTCAGTACGTAATTTGTATACAGTCCCTAATTGGAGATTTAAAGAACCATTAACTATTTTGTTCTATTCAAAGTGCCGTAAGAGACCTAATGAAAGTAAGCAGTGTCAGAATATGCGACATGATTCACAAAGCATGGATTACCTCGTGCATTACAAGCCATAACTGCACGACTAACGGGCTCGGGACTAGCAACGTGAGAGGTATAAGCCATAGTCCACCACGCTGGCCAAGTGCGGAGTGGAAGACTTCACACAGAATTTTATGGGAAACTTCCAAGAGTGCAGGTTTCCTCACGATCTTTTCTCTCATCGAAGCAACTGATAATCAACTTCTGATACGCACATAACCTTAAAATTAGAGTATTTCAACCCAGGATCTCCATCTGAGAGATCAGGATTCAAAGAACTGGGCTGAAACTTGATTTAATCTACGTTTATTTTAATATTAAACAAACCTTTTTATAGCGTCTTTCAGCAGTTAATCTCGGCTGTGTCTTATATAATTTCTCAAGTTAACGTTTACAACAACTACGAGACTTCCCGTAGCTATTTAGTTACGTAGGTAAGTTTCTGACATCCTGTTTATTACGTAGCGTTTTTAAAACGCAGAAACAGATTTTGTTAATGTTGGATTTTGTAAGATTTTGTAGTCAATTCTTCTATAATCTAATCATTATGTACGTTAGGCAAAGCATCTGTGAAAAATGTTAATTGGCGTTCTGTATTGCATATAATTTATTATATCATTATAATCTATTAGTTGTAAGTATTCCTAAGATAAATTAAATAAATCAATCATATCCATGCTGAGGAATTCCTCGTTTAAAGTATCATGAACCATATATTCTTCATATATTATGCGAAAGTTTGTGAGGATAGATTGATAGATGTTTGTTTCTCTATCACGCCAAAACTAATAAACGAATCTGAATAAAATTTGGCACAGAGATAGATTATAGTCTAAAATAACATATAGACTATATTTATCAACACAGATGACACGCGGGCGAACTCGCCGGCCGAAACTAGTCACAAATGAATACCACCATGACCCAAGAACAAACACGAACCAGGGCCCTTAGGTCACCAACTAGGCTCCTTTTGGCACTCCCTTTCAAACACGTAAAACTTTACTTCTACTTATCCCCCAAGATCCTTCAACTCGCTTCTAACACAACAGCATCCAACAACAACTCAGCTATTGTCTCCTCTGTCGCACGCCGGGTCCCACTAAAGCTAATTGAAGAACGCCTTTAGATGTTCGAAACAGAAACAAAACATGGCGGAGTCAGTAACCTTTGAGTAAACGGCCAGCCAGTTTACAGACACTCCTTTACGACTATTTCTATTATAGAAACTATTTAAATATGGTACCCAAAGATTTCAAAATGATCTCTCAAACTACAGTAGCATGTATAGTTCTTCTAAGTAAATTACTGTAAGCTGAAGCGAAGCAGTCAATATTTCTAAATCGACATTCCGAAATCTCAAGTTAGGTAAAAGTAAATGGAATCCGCAATAAAATTTCATATGTTCAAAAACATTACGAGATATTTTTACCAATATTGACAAATATTACATTATACAAAATCTGAAAGGAGTGTTTAAAACAAGAGTTACACCACAATAATACACCAATGTTTTGACTTAATTGTATTAAATAAGTTGAGTCGTGGCCTGTGTTAAGTCGATTCGTGATAAACATCCAAAAATACATATCGAGATTAGCCGTAAAATAGTGAAAACTGCATCAGACCCCGATGAGCTCAAAATCATTATATTGATTTTATTAACTTATGACATAACGACGGATTTTCGTAAGAATCTAAGTTAGGCTAACCATGATCCTGATCACGGTGCCCACACAGCAGATAAATACAAAAGACATCATTTACAAGACGCTACTCTATTAACTCGAGTAACCCACGACCCTAAGATCTCAACAGAAGATCGTGTACAAGTATTTAGCATCAAGAGAATATCAACGGATAGTCACGAGCCCGTGCCTCTTAGAAAGTCCGTGAAAACAGACACAGAGACTGTAATTTAAACGGTTCCCGATCTAGCCGATGTCGCTGATGTTAATATCTATGATTTGTGTAGAAATCAGCTGAGGGTTAATTATTGTACTGTTATTGTTTTCACTGAAGATAAACTGGAAGCGGAATAGAAATCTTTCTGTTCAAACTATAAAGATAAGTATTGTGGCTAATGAAATAATACGCTTGGGAAATTAGCTCCTGAAATTAAAAATGTTATAGGATTTTGAGAAGCGATTTAATGCGATTTTAATCTTTGAGCAATTCGTACCACATCTATTAAACGATCACATTCTACCATGTTACATTACAATGGAGGAAACACTCACAATGATAGAACTTATGTTTATAAACAGATAGAATTTACTTTAAGTGATAAATTTACGTTATGTACTTATTGTATTTCCTTTTTTTAATTCATTGTATTACCTATTTCTTAACTCATTCAGAGATTTTGAACATATAGTTTACTATATTTATATAGAAATGAGGCCAATGCGTATAAGAATAAATGGTAATTTAACACGATTATTCAGCACAATGCAAATGACGTATACATTAGTAACATTAATTTATTCACTATTCACTGAACTCAGAGAGAATAAATACCTTCTAGTTGGAACCAACGAATCAGCAAAACCCGAACTTCATCCGCCAACTTCACAACATAGTTTAATCGGCGCATAAAACGAAAAGCCACTTTTACGTTTCGTTGATCACTAGTTTCTAGTTAGCTGTGAATGCTCATACAATCGTTTGATAATAAATTAATACCACGTTTTATAGAAAAAACACATACATAGACGATTAAATATTAAATTACAAATCAACCATTACAGTACAAGTTATTAGAATGCATGTCATAGAACAAATAATTTTATAGTCAACATCAAAAGTAAGAGTGAGCAAAATCGAAATTATTTCCGGAACGAAATTAGCCCAATTCACTGAATCTGCTCGCGACTAACAAAAGCACGTTTAACGGCACTTTTCACTGGAACCACATAACCACCAAATCAGCACTTCATTCACAAACTTTAAATTGGTAATACAGCTTAATTGGCGGGCATAATGAAAATCTTTTGTACATTTTAGAGGCCTATACTTTTTTATCTTTACTATTTGTGATTTGAATTTAGTGAAATACTATTTCTGTTTTATACCTTTTTAACCTCTGTTAAATTAGCATTAACAAAATTAGCAATTAATCGAACCTAAATAGCTATTAAAGATCAACTTGATACAATCCTTCAAAATGTGAGTATTAATAGGGTTGAAGTATTCAAATAAGTTGAATTAAAATAAGACGACATTAATTTAAAGAACCCTGGCAATTTAAAAAAAATAATAATTACGAATACAAAATTCCCCAAGGGTACAGAGAAACACAAAACTACAGTAACATAAACAATAGAATGGTAATTAATATCTGAGTGAGATTAAGTGGAGGTTGGAGTAGTAAACGCATCTGTTAATAACGTTGAGAAGAACACGTATTATCATCCATCAACGGCTCCACGTACGGAGCAATATAAACGTCTCAAGTGTACTACTGGAAATACACTGCAATTTACTCAGTAATTGTATTTCTAGTAGTTCTTACAAGATCATGGATTAAAAAACATTGTGTGCGTGTTCAAAGCAGGAGTGAATAAGAAAACAAAACTTTTGCGATTCTGAATACTAGATACACCCTTATTTTCTGACAAGTTGAATAGTGGACAAAAAATGTGACTAACAACACGTAAGTGACAATTGAAATTGAATATTATACCGATTTTGACAGTTTTTACTCGACTAATGATCTCGATCGCTTTTTTGTGGTCATTTCTTGAATTATTTATTTATTTATTCATATTTATGTCACCTCTTACACGAAGTTTCAAAGGGTAAAACTTAATGCCTAATGGCATCGTCCGCCAGTCAACCCTGGATCCTGTATATGTTCGTTTGATCGCACTCATGAAAATAATAAAAAACTCATCCATCAAATATAATAACACTTCTTTACAATTAATAGAAATTACAAATTACAGATACTCTTATTATATTTTAAAATCAAGTAATTGGGTTTACACAAACGAATAATTAGCAATAGCACGAGTTATATTCGCTGCAACTTTTAACCCAGTTTATGAATGGATTTAATACACAAGAATTTATAAATTGAAATATTTACAAACAATTAAGAAAGAACAAACTCAAATACATATACCATTACAATGTAGAAGTTTAATACGATAGTTGCGACGAACCCAGCTTTAAGCGAATCTAATTTAATCAAAGTATTCGGACCTATTACAATACAAGCAGTATTTCTACACAGATTTATTTACGTCTCGCAACAAAGGACGTTTCGCAAACATTAACAAAACAATAAGTTTTTATTACACGCTCAATTCTCTCACTAAACGTTGCTAATTAATACGTACCATATAGTCTAGGCTGGAGCGTTGCCAGAAGAGTGCCTTGCGGAACCCCTAGCTTAGTAAATTGTACATATTTTCCAATTGGCAGCTACAAATGTCTTCGATATTTTTGTACTTAGTTAAGTACAAATACTGCTTACTGCTATAAAGAACTGTTTAAGTCCCTTATTTCCATTCGATTATTCCATTATATTATTCCATTCGAATTTCAATGTCTAATATTTGAAAAAGAAAAGATTTAGAATAACAAAAACATAAGTATTTACAAAATACAACGAAGAATAATTATTACTAAAACAATGAATTTCAACTACAAATATTTATAGAATCTGGACGGAATATTCGGCACGTTTTCGCTAGAGCTCATTTGTCAAAAGGTCTAGTGGCCCAATTTCAATCCGGCAGAACAATGACAACTTGAAAAACATTGTTAAATTTTAGTATAGCTCGGATATGTTCTCTTACAATTTGCTTAATTAGGAAACTTCCCCGACCACGTGGCGATATTTTAAGTGCAGTTATTGTCAAATGGGGCACAACATCCCCTCTATTGTTGGTGTAGGGGGTTGGGTGCCTTCCATTCAGTTGCGCAGAGTTGATTAATACGGTTGAATGCAGCTCGTTGCAGGGTTGACCCAGTTTGAAGAAAAATAGTCGGTTATTAAACTGGGCAGCCTCTGTGAGAGAGTGTGCGGTTCGTCTAAATGGGTTGCGGCTTTCATTTTTTAACGATTTCACTTTGTGGTCTTCGATAGTTTTATGGTAACTGTTAGAGACATCTTGTAAGTTTATAATATTTGCGAGTTTTTGCGAATCACAATATATTAATTTCTAGTGTGTGTTTGTCCGTATTTTAAAACAACTGGACTCTTAAAGATATCCAATGGGTTTGGCATCTCATTTAGGGTATCAACTAATATATAATATATTGGAGATAAAATAGACTCAAGATCGTTTGTGACAATCACTCCAAGTTAAACCGAGGCCAGCATACACGTACACTTTGGGACATATTACATTTCCATAACAGATTTTTGATTTAGTTAATCTGAAAAATATTATGTAATGACCATTTTCAATAATCTATTAATGAACAATCTCTGGATAACCTATCTCTCAATGCAACACCAAACTATAACGTAATGAGATTTGACGATTGCTAGACAATCAACCTGTGGGTGACTAATAGATAGAATATGCAAAACGGTAATAAAACAGGTGAAATCAAGACATTGCTTTTATTAGGACCATTGCAACGTATAGCAATAACCATAATTCGCGTGTTACAAACACCATATAAATATGTATAAGCGTAGGCAAGATACAAGGTTAAGTCAATTTAATATTGATTAAATTTACTGTAAAATTAATTATCAAAACTGGTAACGCCTAAAATAACCTCGGCTTATTTGTAAATCGCGGCCAAAGGACACACTTGCGAAAGAATTATGATATACAATTTTTTATGTATTTAACCATGACCTGTCTTCTTCGTGGAAATAGTCGTTATAAGACCTGTTTAATTTGATTATGAATTTATCACCTTGAGACGAGGCCTATAATTTACTAGCATATATTGATTCGTTTCCACCCTTGAAAGGTGTTTGATTATGAATAACCTAGACTATTTTGTTAACGCTATTTATAAAACCCAATACAAATTCGGCAACTTTACAAAAATCCATTAGTTACCGCCGGTTGCGATTCATCTGGCGCTGGTCCAGGTACTCTAGGATGTAGCTCAGGCTGCAGTGCGGTTTAAATAGGTCACTAGGATAATATCTGGTTCAAGATTAAATTCATTATATGCTGTCTATCTACAGCGCATACATAATTAATCTGAATTTATTTCTTTTAAATTAATCTCAATTGCGCCAGTGCAAGAATACGGTTATAAAAATATTTTAACAGGGAGGTTTCCAAAATGTCATCGAATTTTTTTTTATGACTGTGGCCAATGGATAAAGCCCTAAAACAGGTCAGGTTTAACACAAAGAAAGACCTTAGCACGGCAGTAGGAAAGCTGTAATTTTAAAGGAGTATATGGCTAACCAAGATAACCAGTATGACATTTACAACAGTCTTACTAGTAAAAGACATCTTTATTCATGACTTACTAGTACAAGACAAAATAGTGTTAATCAGATCTTGAAATACGAAAACCTTTATAGTACTGAGTAAGAAAATCAACTCTAACAAACCCAAAGGTACTTAGCAAAAGTCTATTACAAAACTTCCAGTGCAAGTTACCAATCTTGTTGAACCAGAACCTTTGTTACATTTAGTTATCAAAGTCCAGGGGCAACAGTTGTAAGTAGGTCTACAGAGTTGCACTTAACTTAAATAAAGTTATGCTATTCCGCATTGTCTTTCTCTTTCACACTTGCAAAGGCAGCCGTTCAGTTGCTCTCATTAATTCGTCTTTACTTTAATATAACACTGTTATGAGAGCTAGTACGTCTAGTATTGAGTAAACCTAATTTATATCTATACGAGAAAAATCTGTACACTCTTATAAATTTACTACTTTGATTACTATGTGACCCTAATTAAACCTTGATTATTGTTAGTTATAAAATAGGAAATCAACTTCAAACACAACCTAAAATGCTATGTATAGCAACCTGTACAATGATAGTTCTTGGAGACTTACCCGTAACCAGGCCTCTGACAAAACCAAGATCTCGTCAGCTTCGCCGCTTCCAGTAAGGCTCCACCGATTTCACCGATCCTCATGCCAGAGCAGGAGCAACATCCATCCCCCTCTCCCTCACCCACGAGAACTACGCGAGACTCTGACTTCGCCACTTTGCCACCGTTGTGCATTAATAAAATTATGGATCACTTTCATTTACACACTTAATTTCTCGCACTAAATTTTTGCACTTTTATCACTTGAATTTTTAATGTCATGATTTACACTACATTATCTTTATTTTGTACAGATCTGTGTCTTTCATTTTCTTCAATTTTAGCAGGGGCTTTATCACTTTTAATGTTATTATCGTTCAATCCATTAACATTGTAGCTGGCAACTTATGATGGCCGTTAAAGAGACAAAGAAATTTGAAAATGGGAATGTGTAGCGAAGATATGCGGCAGTAAAATTATTATTAATGCCATTAAAACTGACGAGTCATAATGGAAAATTGAGGATAATTAGAAGTATTGTAATCTAAAGATCGATACAGCAGTCAATACCGAGCCAGCCATTAGTTTTATTGCCTACTTTATGCATATCACATGAACCATTTATTTTTGGACATTCGTCACACTATGCTGAAAACTTTTCCATCTATGTTAATTACTTCCACGTTCACATAATTATATGTTCAGTCTTAGTTATAAAAATGTTTAGTAGAAAAGTACCTACAGATAATTTCAGTTTTACACGTCTGTCTTATCAAAAACACAATTTAAAGTGTTTCCGGCGATATACAGGTACATTTGCATCCACTATCTTTTCATAGCTAACGATTAAACCTTTTTGAGTGCGGAAACAAAGAACTTGAGCAACTAATTTGTAAATAAATAAATGAAAATAATTGACCAATGATAAAATAACACCGATTTCTTGGTCTCATTGTACTGAATATATCTAGTATATTAAATGCTACATCATCATTTGAAGAAGCCTTGGTGAAATGCAAAATTAATGTATAGTTCAGCAGCTTACAAAGTGAGATGGAAATTTTGACGACAATCGGCCACGCACCTACGCATAAAGATCGTATTAGGGAACGAATTCAAATCGTGATGGCATCAATCACAAGACGCTAACATATCATGACTGGCATGATATAGTAGCCCACTTTAGCAGTATAATGGTACTATCATTCTTTGTCGATTTACTTCACTGCAGAGACATGGCGGCGATCATTAGTGTTAAAATACAAACACTAGAAATAAAAGCTTTCGTGATACATTATTATGATGTTGAGTCGATTTCTATTTTGTCTCAAAATCTGAAATGTAGGAAGGTTTCTTCCTTTTCCTTCCCTTATATTGAGTACTGTATAATAAAATAGTGTTCCTTAATAGCTTGCAAACTTTACTACCAAACAAGTTCAATTTGATCACGCGTTGAAACAAATAAAAAACGAGGCATATTTAATTACCAAGATTAAATGTATGTTGTACGAATTCAATGTACGTATTTCAAAGAATCGACGTACTAGTTTGAATTTATTCATTGAAGTACTGAAACATTATTCATGAACAGAATAAACATTAGTCAGTAATATAAGAATTGAATTTAGCGTCTTGTTTTATATTCATGAAATAATGATAAAACTTTTTAAATATTTATTTATGTTTGGAACTCCTCGATATACAATGAATTTAACTTTTAAAGTATGGGAATACATAAACAGTGTAGGAAAAATTTTATATACATGTTCTACCTCAATGGATTAAAATCTATTTCAGTCACAACAAATGTTAACGCTAGCAGTAAAACCCTAACAAGATTTAAGACAGATTTCTATAATAAGCGTTCTAAAATAAAAATAAAAGATTTAAAATATACCAGTACAAAATTCTCAATAGTATCAGTCTTAACCTAACTGTTAGCAATGAAGCTAATAGGTAACATTACCTAAAACAAATGCAAAAACGAAATTACCAAACGGTGAACGCGTATGACGTCACACTGCAGTTGACAGACAATTTGAAATGTGTCAAATGCAACATGGCTTGAAAACTTAATATGAAAAGTTCACTTGATATAATGCCAACTGAGCAACTGCACCCCTTTGAAATCGGAACAATTTATCCGGCATATACTATAGAGAATTGCTCAGAAAATTTAATGAACATCGAAGCCACCAAGACTCAACTGAGAAATAACTTTATGTAAACACTCGAGTTGAACACTAAACAGAAAGTGTTTAAGAGCAAAAATGCCATACTTTGAAGAGCTAACTTATTTTTCAATTGTTAGCAAGCGCAATGCGGAAAGGATGGAAGTTAAATAAGGCAGGAAAGCGGTGAATTTGTACTAAGTAAAAGGTTTTAGTAGTCGAGAAAAGAATCCTCGAAAAGAGGGAGCAATAAATAACGAAGTTAAGACGACAGCTACCTTAAATCCTGGGCTTATCATGGTTACAGATGACGAAACAACAAACCATACGAGATTTCTTAAGTCAAGTCGATATGTACTTACATATCCATCTGAATGATCATAACAAAATCGATACTGGAAACGATTGGGCTTAAGACTTAATCCGACCGATGTTTACATCGTACTGAGAGCTTGAAAACACCACAATCAGCAATTCAAAAGTCATAAATCATTTGGAATTTTTGCGAAAACGTTACATCCCCTTGAGAATATTGGCAACATCACAAACTACTGAGGCGACCGTGCCAACATAGCTCGAATTATTTTCTGAGATGCTTCTACGTGAGTGGTTAACCGCAGTACTCAGCAGAAGCCTCAACTTTGGTATCTCACGCAAACCCCGTACCATAATACGTTGTTATGGCTTCGAGAGGAAATTGTTTTTGTACGTACTCAAATTTAATTTTAAAATCTAAATTAAACACTGTAGAACTCTTCTCGGTATTAGATTCCATATATGGAATCGTTTCCAGGTGCTCTATTTATCACTGCAAATTTACTGGCCTGTTGGTCTAGTGGTTAGTGAACCTGATTACTAAGCGGACGTCGTGGGTTCGAACAAATCCAAAACAAACGTTTCTGTGATGAGCAGGAATGTATGTACTATGGGTTCAATAAAAATATTTAAGTCAGTATATTTCTAAATAAATATTGATGTGTCTATTTATTAGTTGTCTGATATGTGAGATGAACCCAAGATCTCATAATCACATATATACATACGTACAAACATGGATATTATTGCCTACTGAGGGAACGCATACTTCATACCTACGTATTTTACGTTGAATTGATAGTGGGGTTTTTAGTGCCGTATCAAAATGTCACAATTGCTTTATTATCTTTGACATTTTGTACACTATATTCCATACAACAAAAACACCTATTGAATTTCAAGTGATAACCTTTAAGCAGCTCAGCGCTAAAGACTTTTTAAGCGAAAAAACCCACACATGTGCTTTTATAAAATGACAAATATAAATTACTAGCTTTTCTAGCCACGTCCGCACCCACACCCCCTCTTCCCCACCCAACCCCCCCCTTCACCCCACCCCAGCCCACTTTTCACCCCCCCTAACCCCCCTTTTCACTCCGCAAAATCACGCAGATAACTTAACACCTACTACAAAAGTACAGTGTTACTCTTATATCTTCGATAGTCAAAAGTTGTCAACCCTATTTCAACACCGTCAAATTTCGTTTAGAAAAAAGAGTAGCCTATGTTTAACCTAAAGTTATATGCCACTTCTGTGCCAAGTTTCACTAAAATCGGTTCAGTGTTTATGCGTGAAAAGGTACCAGACAGACGGAGTTACTTTCGCATTTATAATTTTAATAGCGATTCTCATCGTCTTTCTAAACAAACTAAAGACATATGAACACACATCAAAGAAATAGCTTAGAAATACTTAGCTTATTAATCTTATCCAGCATTTAATTCACAAGGTATTAGATACATCGGGGCTACCAGCACCGAAGGTTGTGGTACTTGTAAGTCAAGTCGAAAGGCACACATTCGATCGGCCCTGAAGCATGTGAAACCGTATCTTGCACCGTCTCAGTTGAACGAGAACCCTTATCGCTCTGTTTACATTCACTTGAGAACTGGGGAACTAGTCGAGTTATTTTAATTATTACAATTCCTACTGTTTACATTACTTAGATCGAAAACATGTATAATATTATTCGACTAATGTAATAAAAAAGAAAGTTTGTGAAGATGAAATATTGCACAGAGATAAGTTGAAGTCTAGAATAACACATAGGTTACTTGTTATTATTCCGGCTAGTCTGCGGACGGAAAGTAATAAATAAATATCTTTGGACAACTCACACACGGCCATCTGACCCCAAACTAAGCGTTAACTTGTACTATGGTGATCAGACAA
>DWJZ01007033.1:0-12480 GCA_018249125.1 Asbolis capucinus
GACACAGAACAAACATTCCTGCTCATCACAGAAAAGTTTGACCTAGGTGAGAATTGAACCCACGACCTTCGGTCTAGCAGTCAGGTTCGCTAACCAATAGACCAACCTAGAGATGTTCCGACTATGACTATGGCCGACTACTCGACTTAGTCGGCTGTGAAAATACCGACTAATTGGCCTAGCCGACTAAAACTAAAGGCGGCTAGTCAGCAAATCTCTATTAATTACTAAGATTGACCGCTTTACGTACCCTCCAAGGCACAAACTTTCATGAAATTATTATTACTAGTATTCAGCCAGCTAGTATCCTGCTAGTGATCGCCTTTGCTTAACTTTGTTCTTTAGGATCGACGTAAGACGATGCTGATTGCTTCAGCAATATACTCTTCTCTTGTTTCATTTTCTTCCTCACATGTGAAGGTCTATTTCTTCCTTACTAGCAAGTGACACTCCAGTTGTAATTGGCACTCCAGTTGTACTTGTTAATCCATGGTTGGCAATGATTACCATGAGACCTGTCTACTCCTTTGTCAGATTATCATTAAAGCCGCCATGAACGTCACATTCTGTTACAGCTACAGCTGCCATTGATATTATACTTATTTTATGCTCATAAGTATTTCAAAGCGAGGTTTGTGGTGCTTGTAACAAGAGGTTTACGGAAACTGCAATGCGTAAGTGTGAGAGTAACTGCCACTTAAACTAAGTAATGAGAACACTGACTCAGCTTGTGGGGAGGTAATAAAAGCTAACCTAGGTGGAAAGTATAATGTTAAAAACTATCTTGGGAAATAAGAGCTGCGTCTAAGGAACTGTTAATCTCTTAAAGATTATTAACATTGCATCCCATAACTGTCCTATTACTGGGCTCGGGTCTTCACAATGTGAGACAACCCATGGTCCACTGCTGGCGAATTGAGGATTTGTGAACTTCACATACCTTTTCAAACTTTATGTAGAATTCTCAGGAGTATAGATTTCCTCACGATGTTTTCCTTCACCGTAGCAAGTAATCAACTTCTGAAACGCACATAACTTTGAAATAGACGCGCGCGAAGCTGGTTTGAATACAGAACCTACCGTTAGAAAGACAACGTTCTCACCACTAGATGTCTTAGCTTGTGGAGAAATAAGGAGTTACCTAAGAATAAAGATGCATTAAAAATTATCTTGGGATCGTTTAAGAAACTATTAATTTCTTTGTGGTATCTATACAAATCATACACCTTTAACGGAGTGAATTCTGTACATTAAGTTTTTTTTTTTAATTTCAATACAGCCTCCCTGTATTGTCCCTGTTTTTATCGATATAGAGACCAAAATATTTTTAATGGATGTATTGGTATGTCTTTCTCTTTGTTCTGTTCTGTTCGAGCTTCAGGCAAAAACCACTAGATAGATTTAGGGGAAACTTGTCATAGTCGTAGTTTAAAACTCGAGAATGATATGTTTCATCCCAGGAAGTTCCTGCAGGTTAGCAGATTTTAAATTAGTATAGCGACCAATTTAGGTGGAATTTTACATGTTTGTAGCTTATGTACGGACAAAGGTTATAGAATATTTTTTATCCCAGAAAAATGCTTTGTTCCCGTGGGATAAAAATTTAAAATTAGTATGACAACGAATACGATAAAAAAAATAAATTAGCGAAACGAGAGCAATTACTAGTCTTACAAAAAAGTATGTAAATGCATATATTAAAATGATAAGCTCACGAAATCAATTTAAAACCAAATTCATATTCAATCTGATGAAGCGTTACAATAGATTGGATTTAAAGCTGGCTTGCAGCACCCTGTTTTGAGAATGTTATAAACCTGTAAATCAGTTCTTGACGGGATTTTGGACAGAAATGAATAAGACAGAAATCGCGAATTATTTATTGCAAATGGCATATTGGTAGCTCGGCTGGAAATTTCGGTGTTAACATTGAAAATATATTAAAAACTATGATAAAAATAAAAAACGAAAATACAAACTCTACTAGAGCCCGGAGGGTAAAATCTTTCTGATATAAATTCTGACATAACATTACTTATATCCACCGTATATTACCTTGTATACCGACCAATACTTCTAGTGATTTATGTTTAACATTGGCTCGCTTGCCGCCACTAGCCAGATTCCGCAACGCGTACCCACTCACACGGCTCTAATGCAACTGACCTATACTCGGTGCAAATTCTATCTGGAATGTTTGATAAAAAACCGTTGCCTAGTAACCTATGACAAACAGAAGAGTTAACTATCTGTTGTTTTATCGGTTGGTAACTCTTTTGTACGTTACATTTTAAAAAAATACTTGTAAATCATGCTATTTGCTTGGGAACACATGCATAAAAACAGGCCGATTCTCTAGTGGTTAGTGAACCTGACTGCTACACCAAAAGGTCGTGGATTCGATTCCCATCCAGATAAAACTTTTCTGCGATGAGCAGGAATTTTCGTTCTGTGTGTCTGGGGGTAAAAAATATTTATATAAGTATATATTAAAAAAAATGTATATACATATGTATGTTTATCAGTTGTGTGATCACCATAGTACAAGCTATAATGCATAGTTTGGGATCAGATGGCCGTGTGTGAGTTGTCCTGAGGTATTTATTTATTTGTATTAAAACTAAAATCAATTCATTACAAAAGTATAAAACAAAATACTTGAACAAGTTAAAAGGTTGTCAATTCCTTCATGAAATCAAGGATGTCAGAGTATGAATTTGTGAATGATGTATTTTTTTGTGTGACTTGTATGACTATATTTATTTGTAGTTTGTACTTGTTCGTTGATCAGTACTTAGTTTAATAACTAATTTAAAAAAATATAATTAGTAGTTTAGTGGATAAAACCTCATAAGTAAGAAAACTCGACAAAAGTTTTTTTTACGGTTTGTTTATATTTATTCCGGTTCAAAAGCGGCGATAGCCTAGTGGTTAAAAATTCGGCCTCCTACCCGGAGGGTCTGCCTTCGAATCCCAGGTCACGCAGTTCTTACTTTTGGGAGTTATGTACATTTTAAGCATTTAACTGTTACTCGCTATAACGGTGAAGGAAAACATCATGAGGAAACCTGCATGCCGAGGAGTTTGCAAAACTCAAAGGTGTGTGAAGTCTGCCAATCCGCACATGGCTAGCGTAGTGGACTATGGCCTTAACCTTCTCATTGAGAAAAGAGACTCGTCCTCAATAGTGGGTCGTGATAATTTGAGATGATGATGTATTGTGTATTGCAAAAGATGGACAGTCGCAGAATCTAGTTGTTTTGCTCGTCAAACAGTGTAGGGTGGGGTAAAAATAAAATACGAAACATACACAACGCTCACCGTGCTAAGACGCTTAATTACCTTAAATTGGTTGAGGCCAACTTCCAAATCCTCGAGCGCAGGTGCAGAGTTGCCAGCCTCCCGATCTTGTACTAGGATACACTTTGGAGAGTGTGCAGAGGAATTGCATGATTTAATTCCACCATCGAATGAGCCCACGCACGACGGGTATCTATTTCTTCGTCGTAAACGTTCGTTTGTCGTTCGCCTCGCCTTTTGCACCCGTACCTGAAAGGATTGGAACAAGTTTAAGTCAAGAGTGACTAGGCTTCTAATAAGTTAGTCTGATAACCATCGAGGACTTCATGGCCACTTATCATCAGGTGGGATTGTATTCAACCGCTAACTTATTTATGCTAAAAAATTTTGTTTGTTACAAACGTCCGCAGAGTTCCTGGTGGTAGTAAAATATTGTTACAGATGATCGTCAATACATGTCAGTTCTGCCGCCAGTCTCTCTCTCTCTCTCGCTCTCTCTCTCTCTACCACCAGTCTCTCTCTCTGCCACCAGTATCTTTCTCGCTCTCTCTCTCGCTCTCTCTCTCTCTACCACCAGTCTCTCTCTCTGCCACCAGTATCTTTCTCTCTCTCTCTGCCACCAGAGTCTCTCTCTCTGCCACCAGTTCAGTCACCAGAGGCGCTTCTATAAAGTCTGATTACTAATACAACAATTTCAGCACTTTTCAATAATTTATTATAACTCTAAAGCTTACATATTAAGAGTTCCATCTATTTTTGCTTATTCTTCACTGTAAACAACAGCGTTATGGAATTTATTTATACCTAGCTGACACGGCCAACGTTGTCCTCGCATAAATAACTAATCTTTACCTGTGATCCCGTGGAAATAAAACTACTGTCGTAGATTTGGTGTGCTTTGAGTAACCCCATTGAATAAACAACATTTGTGTCAAATTTCATCAAAATCGGCCTAGTTCCAGAGTTGCCATTATTATCCCGCGGGGATAAAGCCGTTTCCCGTCATAAAAAATATCTTTTACCTTCCTAGATAAATTGTCTATCCAACACAAAACTATTTTTTTATTCGAACCAGCCTTTCTAAAATTTGTCTATTGAAATTAACGAACTCTGAGTTTTATTATATTATTATATCAGTATAGTTAAATCTAGTTATGAGTATATATAAAAAGATATGTTTCTTCGTTTGTCCTTTGTGCACTTTGAAATGGTAGGTGGAGGCACTGATGTCTCTGGCAACTTTGTTCAGAATTCTCTGTAAGGTTTTGGTATTAAAAGTATATTGATCAGACGCATGGTTCATGAGTTGTTGCGAGGTAACGCGTGCTGGGTACAGCTAGTACTCAATATTTCTCTCATTTCGAGCATCGCAATTTAATTATATATGCGTGTTATAAGCTTTGCTCCTGTGCCGATCTTGATGAGTCTTTCTGTATTCGAAAGCTCAGGCGTACCATGTTACCACTTTTAAAGTTGTTAATTAAAATATGAGCGACATCTGACGAGTAATTTTTAAGTTATACCCGTATTTTATTTTATTAATTAATGTGTTTTGTGAAATTAATTTAATTAAATTTAGTACAATTTTCACTATGTCGACGATAATAAGAAATTTCAATTGTCGATGTAATTTTTATGACTTATTTTTCTGTATTTAATTTTAACCGTATTAAAGTAGCACAAAAAGTCAGTCAGTATAAATTTTTTCACGTAAGCATTAACACACTTTTTGACCATAATTCCACTTGCTGAATCAGCCACCAAACGTTTCGTTGTATTCCAGCTGGAGGCCAGTTCTCCTTTTTACCTCGTTCTTCAATCATCCTAGAAAGACGATGGGAAACTTCTTACCTGGTTAGAAGCAGCAGATTGTCGGTGAGTCTGGAATCAGTTGATGTCGTTATTGACGTCGGTTCAGCAATGTACAGCTTCTCATCTTTCTTTGGTTTCCCAGCGCATGCGGGTCTATCACGTCCTTCCTTGTCCACAACGATGGCCATCTGCGACTTAGCAGACTGCACACACTTTCGAAGACTTTGTGGTGAACTCACAGGAGTGCAGGTTTCCTCACGATGTATTCCTTCCTTGTAGCAAGTGAGATCCAACTTGTGATACATAAGTTTGAAAATTAGAGATGTGCTCAGCTTTTGAACCTAAAAACTCCCGTTCGAGAGTTCTAACCATAGGGCTGTCACTGCTCAGTTGGGTGTTAGGGTTGTCCAATGGGATTTAGTAAAGTGAAAAGGAGAAATTCACACTATGGTCAAAAAGTACTCACTATTTGAGAACCTGCTCCTGAAAAGGAGATATGATTTCAGTCTTCTTCAGAAATGAAGTCGGGTAAAAAAATATTCCATTGCATTAACATGATTTTAAACACAAACACTTTCAATCAGTTGAAAATATTGATGTAAAAAACGATAATAAAAAGTTGTTAGGTATTATAATAAAACTCAAAGTGCATTTTTTCTTTACATTGAATATTTTTTCAAAATTTTAATAAGGAGGCATTCAATATCGAAATAGAGCACGGGAATATTTTTTTTGGAATTTTTGTCTGCCTGTCTGTCTGTCTGAACGCGCATCATGTGAAAACCCGCCGACAGAGTTAGATGAAACTTTATAAAGTTTTTACATTCCATGATTAACATTAGGGATACTTTTTATTCCAAATTATACCGGGATTTCCTTTGGGATACAGAATGAAAGTTTGTATGGGATTTTTTGGTTCACTGGTAATAAAACAAAGTTTATTAAAATATTTAAAAACACAAGCTTTAATTATAGATCCCTATTACAATGAAATACAATAAAACTCAAAACTGTATTGTTAACCGTTGAGGAGTTCCCTCGTCTGGAGCCTATCCTGAACGTAGTATCAGGTCATGCTTGTCATAAAAATGCATTGTCATCGGAACTGAAGCATTATGCAAAATTCCAGCTCCGTAGTGTGGAAGTGGATTCCGGAAGTGGGTCTAATTAGCTTGCAAGATTTGACCCGTAACAAACAAATATACTAACATACTAATATACAAACATAAACTGCAAGTTAAATAAACGGTTGTAAAACAATTTATATAAGCGACGCTGCGGGTACAGCTAGTATTAAAAATAATAATCAATAAAAACTACATAAAATCATTTTTTAAATTGGTAAAATTTGTGTAAAGAGATAATTATTTACCATTTTATAGATTGGATTGTTTTCGTTCAACTACGTCCAATTTATCCAATGCATTCGCAACACAGTCCTAGTGGGTGAGTACGAATCTGTGAGTGTTTTAACTAAGTAACGTTATTCAACCCCTATTTTATCCCTACAAATGTTGATATCAAAAAATGCCAGAACAAATGTCTACTTATTTTTACCTAGTAAATACAAAGTTTCATTGTTTTGTTTCAAAGATGAACTTCCATATACATTTTCATCTCCTATTTCTACCTCACAAAAATCGTTTTTTATGATAAAAGGTAGCCTATTTCCTTTTTCAAGCTCTCGTCTATCTCTGTATCAAATTTCGTCAAAATCGATTCAGTGGTTTTGACGTAAAAGCGTAACAAACAATTTTTTTCACATCTATAATATGTGCAGAATTTTCTTTTCAACCACGCTGCTCCAGAATTTGTAAAGATAGCTGTAGCCTAGTGATACTTCCATACAATCATACAAACAATGAATTAGCATGGACCAGCTTGAAGATATCGGTGTACATATATACAATTGTTATAAAAAATACTGGCCACAACGCTCTTTAAAACAAGGAAAAATAGAATTTGTAATTTAAATGTTCCAATTTCAAATTCCAATCGACGCTTGGGATATATAAGTAAAAAGCGGGAATATTGCGCGTGCGCAGTAAACTGATATCCCGTGAACAGATCAGACGCAAAGGCCAAATCAAGTTCAAGAATTGCACAAGATGACATAGAGTACCTACATAATTATGTAAGTTTAAACATAGAGTACTTAATGAGCTTTAGTTAATTAAGTTTACATTAATTTTTTGAGGTAGCAATATAAATTTTCCAATTTATTTTCGTGCAAAATCAACTCCGACAATTGCACAAGATGACATAGAATACCTACATATTTATGTAAATTTAGACATAGACCTATTACCACAAAAAGTTACTGTGACATAACAGTTAGACAGGTATCCCGGACTTATTTGCAGATATTGATGTCCTCTATAAAACTGTATTACATCACTTTGCGCTATTGTTAATAATTTTCACAGCGTACGCGATATAAGAATATGTTTTGGAATTTTTTTTCCACGTTGCGATACATTGTCGAGGTTTTCATACGTATCCGTAACGTTTTTGAACATATTTTATAGCCTGTATTCATCAGAGATAATGTAGGATTATAATTTAAAAAAAATCTATTCGATCCAGTAGTTTCGGAGCCTTTTCTCCTCAAACAAATGAACACTTATTTTTTATATGAAACCTATTGTAACGTATAGTGACAAATAATGAAAATTTATTGATTGAAATAAACGAAAAATCAAATCTTTCTTCTTTATAATATTACTATATACATATAGTCCTAGATTTTCGCGTATCTAGGATCAGTTGCTGTCGTTATTGATCCCAGTTCCTTTAACAATATATCACTTCCCTTGTTTCTGTCTCTTTCCCGCGTAGGAACACCGCGGTCCGGTGTTGTGAATGTCCATGGGCGGCGGGGATCACTCACCATCATATGACCCTGCTCGTTTACCTGCTCAACACATAAAAAGTCGTTCTAAGCTTATTTTGTTCGTATCACAAACTGCCTAGTTACAGTTATGTATAATAAATAACCTATTTAGTTTTAGCTGACTCCATACTTTACACAAGGTTGTAATTTGAATAAGGAAACACATTTACCATATGAAATTTGATCCTTCTCGAGTTACATTCACGATGTTCTTCGAAATACAGCGTCGATTCTTGGAAATTATTATTCATCATACATTGTTAAATCTGTGTTATTAGTGATTTCGTGCATGGTAAGTTTATTTATTAACTAGGTTTCACACGGCTATTTCTGTCTCTTTTTCTCCCGTCTTTTAGTCGTCCTCTTTCTTATTCTTCTGACCCGTCCTGATGTGGTATGTTGTTGGTGTTGGTCAGTTGGTGTCGTTGTTGACTTCGGTTGTTTCAGTTATGTACGTTTCTTGTTTTTGTCTTTCAATTGCGTGCGGGTCTAACACATTCTTCCTGGCAAGTAACGTGTTAGTGACATCTTAGTCTGATTTTGATAATGTCTTTATGGCGGTGATTACAAGTTTTTATGTAACTTGCAGTATATGTTTGTATATTAGTATGTTAATATATTTGTTTGTGATGAGTCAAATCTTGCAAGCTTAATTACACCCACATCCTCTTACACTACGGAGCTGAAATTTTTTATAAGCCTTCCGTCCTGCTGACACTGCATTTTTATAATAAACATAAACTGATACAACGTTCAGGATTGGCTCCAGACAAGGGAACTCCTCAGCGATTAACAATACAATTATGAAATTTGTGTATTTCTTTGTATCAGGGATCTATAATTAAAGCTTATATTTTTAAATATTTTACTTAAGCTTGTTAAAATTGTCAAATATTGCAAGTTTAATAAAAACACTTCTTGTTCGCCTATGGAGCCGACATTTGGCCTAATGAGACTAACTTATGATTCGATGAAAATTATTTTTTTTACGCAAAGTATGACCAGATTGCTGTGCTCATTGATTGACTCCGGTCGATCTAACTCCTTAACATAATATGGCCTTATACGTATTCTTAGTATAATATAGGTGTCTTCAAGACAACAGTGAATAGCTTTCGTCTAAGTTAATGCACTTTACCATCTGCGACTACTCATTTTACCGCCAGTGAGATTGTAGTCAAGCATTAACTTATAATATTGGAAAAAACACAATTAACACCATAATCACAATTATTTTTCTATTAAATAATTACTGTATTTTATAAGGATATTGTTAGTTTTTGAACTATTAATTAATTTTAAACCTCCATGATGAACGACAGGCATTTTTTTTTCTTTTCAGATGACGTAAAAAGTGGCGGGAAATGGAGTCATCATACAATGAAGTTGGCGCCAATTCAGGTCTCGTCAGACAATGTTCCGACATTCACAAAGCTAATTCTGAAGAGATTTTAATAATCACAATAAACTTTGTTTTATCTTTACTTCGTTCTTTCATAGAGTTTGTTTATAAAAATATAAATTTTATTTTATTATCTGTGATTTTATGTTTAGTGTTGTATGCGGTGTATAAGAGTTACTGGAGTCCAGTTTATTATTTTAAGGTAAGTATTATTGTTTTGATTTATTTGGTTTGTAGGGACTTGTATGATCAGTAGATGTCCTTATTCATTAGTTGGCCATGAGACTATCTAAGAGCTTTATGGGCTTCAACTCATGGCCTTGTAAATAAAAAGACCCCCACACAGCCCTAATTGAAAACATAGTGAATACTTGATTTAGGTGAAAATAAATATTTGTAGTCAAAAGGGTCAATATCTCATTCAGATGCCATATATCGTACTTATAGATCTATTTTATCTTAAACAATTTGCCATTAGCTGTATAATAAATAGGCCCCTAGAGTGATCTTAGCCTAGGATCCCAAAAAATTGCGATACAATGCACCGGTGAAAAGAGGTTTCGATTTCCGGACGGAACATAGCTTAAGATAATTCCCTTTTATGTTATTGTTCAGACGCACGTTCAAAATCATTTTGGAATGACGTTTGGTGCTGAAAAATAAGGCGCTTGTCTTTCCGCAATAAATTCATTCCCATACATTTTTAAACTAGCGTTTGGCGTGAACCATAACAGAAAAGACATTTATCTCAAGGTCACGATGTTTATGTAATACTAGTTTTCTCCAACGGCTTCACACGCATTGTATTTTGATAAAATTATATGTGTTATTCAAATACAAATCTGTCTTTGTGTCAAATTTCATTCAGCTTCGTTCTAAAGTGAAACAGAAACCACCGGGCTATGATTCTATTGTCTATGGTTTTTTTTCTTTTCAGGAACTAACCGACGTAGGTTTCGACCACATTCCACCTGGGCCGGACCGCGCCAATCACATTAGTAGGGTCCAAAATGCACGGAAAATCGGCAATAAACTACCCCCACCCTTTCCTAATGGGTGGTTCGCTTTAGTTGAAAGCAGTGACTTGAAAGTTGGAGGAGTTATTCCCGTCGACGCATTGGGTTAGTAGGATGTCGTTTCATGACATCTAGTGGCGAGTAGTACTAAACAAATATGCAAAGCGTTTCTGAACTGTTGTGTAAAACGCGAGGTTAAAAAAGTTTATTAAGACTTGAACTACCTATTTTATTTCATAACATTTAAGTTCTTAAATTGTCTTCTTTGACGTGTGGAAGTATCTCAGGTTATTTTTAAATAATTATTTATTCTATACTATGCATGCATACGTTCTATACATTCTATACGGTGCATGTTCGATCTGATTTTTTTCCATACAAATTTGATATTTGCACCGAATATGGATGATGCGTCTTAGTTTACCGTACTCAGAATTATTACTCATAATTTAAATCCCTTCCTTAGTTAAGAAACTCTATTAAAATTTGGTCGTAAAGTGCGATTTAGGTAGCCATTAACGACTCTACGCCAAGAATAGGTAGGCTGTAGATATAATACCGAAAAAACATAAATTATCAAGACTTTAATTTTAAACTGCGTAGTTACAACATTTTTTAATTTATTTACCACATTATTTATGTTAGTGTTATATGGTATTTTATATTTTATGTTCCAGGATTAAATTTCTGCGTGTATCGCGGCGAAGACGGTATTGCCAGAATAGTCGACGCATATTGTCCCCATTTGGGAGCAAATTTGGCCGTCGGTGGGACTGTATGTGGTACCTGCATAGAATGTCCTTTCCACCAGTGGAAATTTGGTGAAAATGGAAATTTAGTCAGCGTGCCAGGAATTGAACATGGTGAGGATAAATCATGAAATTGTGAATAGAACTTTAGAACTAGATATATTAAAATACCATTTCAAAACTCTTAAAACTTTGTATAGGTGATGCCGCTGGAGTTCTTAATTTCTACAGGCAACGGCATTCACTTGCAGATGACCTGTCTGCTTGTTTAAACGTTATCTATAGATAGCAGTCCGTTAACCATGTGGGATGTCTTTGGACAGTTTAAAAGAGCATACTTCACCAACATCGGTGTGGGGGTTAATGCCCAACCCAGGTGTCGGACTTTTCGCGCGACGAACACCGACATCGCTTAATGTATGCTATCTAAAAACACCAATACCTTAAGAACCGGACGCCTTTACGTGCCCTCCGGAGCACAAAAGCGCTCAAGTCTTTTTGCCACTACTCACCCATCTTACCAACCGCGCCCAATGTTCCTTAACTCTGTTGATTACTTAGAATCGTCGCAAGTTCTCGGGCTATGAACATTTCCTATTATTAGTAGATGTAAAATGACGTGTACCTAAATACTATTAGTGTAACAGTTCCAAAAGGGATTTCTATCAAGACGTACCATACAATGGAAGTAGATAGATCAGTGTGGGTGTGGTATGATGCGGAGGGTCGCGCCCCCCTGTGGCGGGTGGAGGAGGCCCCGCAGTTGAAGACCTGGGGGTACAGGGGACGCAACGACTTCCTCGTCAGCGCTCACATACAGGTATGGATTTGATGTACGAAATTTAATTTGTTTGGTACATGTGATTACTAAATCAGGTTTGGAGAATAACTGATGTTCTTCAGTGTTTTGTACTAAATATAAATTAGAAATAGATGGTAATTAGACATTACAAACAATTTTCCTATATTTATATATATACAGCATCTGTATAGCAAGATAATTTACTACTTAGGTACATTTAATATAACTCCAAAGCACATAACTACATGAAATACAATACATTTTGTTTATAAAATGTAACATACTATGATTGATTAACGCTACTTTTACACCTCTAAAAGCGGTCCTGTGTTTGAAAAAAAATCTTTGTCGTTATGTTTTTTGACTTAGAAAATATCTATTGAACAACCATATATGTTAGTAAATGTAACATAAATTACTTATTTATTCCGTAGGAGATCCCAGAAAATGGCGCAGATGTGGCTCACCTCAACGCCGTGCACACCACTTCTGTGTTAACTGACGTC
>DWJZ01007034.1:0-12479 GCA_018249125.1 Asbolis capucinus
TGCTTTCCTGTACTTTCCAGAAGTTCTATTTTTAAATTTCTTCTATTCTGCTCACACATTTTCTGTCCTGTGTTTTCCTTTCTATTGCGCCCAGAAAGTTCTAGAAATTCTAATTTTAAATTTAAAGAATCTACGCGACAATACTATATTCACACTTATATATTAATAGTAAGACAGTTAGGTATTAATCTTTTCAGTACATTTTTTTCATTTTGTGTTGCAGAGGAAAAAGGCTAAAGTCTCCTCAGCTTGTTCCTCGTAGCACGACGTAGCAGTGTTGTAGCACGGCGCGGCGTAGCTCGCAGCGCGTAGCCTCGTAGCTCGTAGCTCGCGGCGAGACAACAATTTAATTTGTAAGAACGACGGAGAGTCCGTGTGTTCTTCGTCAGTTCCGTATGTTAACTCCAACATAATGAACAATATATGTGTGTGATTTAACAAACACTATACTATTTCCATCCTGTTCTGCCCTCACTCAACTTAGTGCTGTAGCTAATATCCATATAATTATTCAGCGAATTAATCAAGCTTATAAAATGGTAGCTCTTTAACTGACTTAATACAGCAGGTAAGTGTAAAAAAAGTATAAAATTATATTTTCGTAATAAATTGTCGTCGTTTGTAATTTTTCGTCTCCAGTAACGGCAAGTAAACATCGTGCAGGAAATGAACTCGATACAACTAACTAGGACAATACGAGGCATGTTGTCTTATAATTGACAGAGCCACCGGCACAGCCAGTCCCGATGCTCCACCCGCTGTAAAGAAGCCTCGCCCAAATTTGTCAAAACAACTTTTTGTTTATTTCGAGAATTTTTTGTTTGAAAAGATAAATAATATTGATGCTTTAGATAGTAGCTGAACATGTTGTCATACATTTTACGAAGCATCTATTAAAGTTTTACTTTATTTGAAGTCAAACTTAAATATGGTCATTTAAATTTAAATATATTTTTTCGAAATAAATATATATATATATATATATGCAAACAAATTCTTGGTAATGAAACTAACTCAACGTCACAGATTGTACAATTATTTTTATGAATCAATTCATAATATTATCAAGTTCTCAATTCCAATTGGCATTCGTGTTCAATCTCAGACAGCAGAACACAAGCTAAAAGAGCGGAGAAGAAGAGGTTTCTAGTTTATTGAGACGAGCGGACAGTATGAACTATCGTGCATATCGGTGCGGGCCGCACAGAGGCCGGCGAACGAGCGCTCCGCGGGAATCAAGCGACGCCCCGGCGCCCCGGCGGGATCGCGCAATCAATTCTCAATAAACCTATTTTAACTCTTCAATTGCTCTGAAGGCGACTCTCGAAGCCTAATTTCTTACCAATGAATACGTAAACTACCTTTTACTGGAAACTGGAAAACGACTAGCGGCCATTTATTTATCGTGCTAGAATGGGATTGGAGATAACTGTTTACATATAGTATATACATACATACTAGTTTTTGATCGCAGATTCACTCGCGTTAAGAAGTATTATTTAAGAAGTATTATGGGCTGAAATTTATCAAAATCCTTTGTTAAGGGATGCCCCCGTCATAGTAGTTATATGCTTGCAAAGTTTCAGCCCGATCGGTTTAAAATTGTCAAAGTTTCATACAAACTTTCATCCCCTATTTTATTCTATCGGGGTAGAATTTATCAAAATCCTTTCTTAGCGGATGCCTTCGTCACAACATCTACCTCCATGCCAAATTTCAACCCGGTCCCTCCAGTGGTTTGGGCTGTGTGTTGATAGATCACTATGTCGTTTAGTCAGTCAACTTTTAATTTTAAATATATTTAGATATACATATGTATATGAGGAGAGTTTTATTATCACCATACGCTGAGACAAAGTGACTTAGTTTGTTACAGTCTGAAGCCACATTGCCACGTGGTTGCCAACGCCCAACTTGACAACACCAGCACAATGAAATGCTGGTTCAGAAAGACTCCTCTTTTCAAGTATTCAACCTTGAGTAATAAACGACAACACCTTGTTTTTGACTGATGTAAATATTATATATATAGATTTTAAACTCTGTTCATCGTAACTGTGCTGTATTACGCTGAGTCATGGGTACTCACGAGTACGTGCTACATTAGTCACTACCATAATTAGTACACTAATGTCAAGTGTCATCCATCTGTCATATGACAACCTGTTTAAAGTTTCTCATCGCCATCGCAGTTTGCCGGGACCATGATCCATGCAACTGGTTCGAAATACCGGCGCTATATATCGTGAGTACCCATAACATAGCACAATATGAATATCTCTAGTGAGAATTACAAGATTTCACAAAATTTACCTAAATGTCATCCAAATCAGCCCGAAAGCTTAGCTCCTGACGCGCTGCAAAGGAACGATCAGACACACAGAGACACAAAATAAAGTGAGCCACAGTCGGATGGGAGGTTAATATTATTATTATTGACTATACATTATTTGAGCGCGGGAAGTGACACGAGAGCCTGGAATAAGTGGAACTTTTCACTTAAACGGAGTAACTGGCCCGCGCGGCCTGGTGCGGCATCTAGTGGCTCTCCCACCACTTTATCTATTACATCTATCTTATCTGCTGGGTGGGAGCTCTACATCGAGGCCACTAGCTTCTTAAAACAAATATATAAAGCTGACTGCAGCTTTAGCCCAGTCAAGTGTAGCAAATAAATAAGTCACCGCAGGGAACGCTGATACATACATATGTATAATTTATTTTAAGCAGGTGATATATCTCACATTCATCTGTCACTATTATGTTTCAATAAGTATACATATGTATATACCTGTCAGCAAAATGTACATATGTATGTATGTTCTTACTGGTTCTGAACGTAAAATGAATTGAATACGCGACTTATCGGTATTCTATACAACATTGAGCATGAAGTATATCGAGAATTCCGTTTTAAAATTATAATAACGTTTGTAAAGGAACATTCATAGTACAATTTTGAAATCCTTCCTTAGAAATTATAAATAAATGGTTGAAAACATAGACGTAGGTAGCTACGTATATGGCTGAACTCCAATTAAATCTGTATGTATGTATGTATATGAATACAAACTGTATTATGTATATTTGAAGCGGGAACCGTAAAGGCTGTAATCGCCCAGAAAAGCAAGGGTCTATACGGAACTGGAAAAATCCACGTTCAGGTAAATCCGTTAAGTTCATTCGTCTGAGGTCGTTCCTACATACGTCCAAATCCGTACCTAGATTTCGGATGTAGATCTGTTGATTGATTGGTCGGTGGGCGCCGGGAACGTGGGCTAATGACTCGGGAGGCTCGCGGTCTGTGGACTGACGTCCGTGCAGCCCGCTCCGCACTAAAGCTGCGGGGCGGCCGGGGCAGCCGGGGCGCGCCGACCACCGCCGCCGCCGCGGGCCGTCCCTGGGCTCCGAGAGCAGTCGCGCGGCGCCCGCCGCAAGATACGAACGCGTTTCATGTGCGCTCCCTGGTTATCGCCGCTCACGATCCTAGTTCCCCGAGTGCGATCACCGCTAAACCGAATTTTGAGTGCCAGGACGGTGTGTGAAGTGTTGTGGTTCGAATATGGCAGTGTCGTCCAGTGAATAATAGGTCGGGGCCACCTCGGAGAGCCGGCACCGCTCGAGGTTGGTTGCACCATTCTCATATGTTTGATTAACGCGTCCTCAAGAAGTTTGAAGAGGATGAATGCATAATGTGATAAGCTCGTCGGTTCTGCGTGTCCTCGGGAGTGTCCTTTGTGCCTCGAGATAAGCACCTCTTTCCCGACCGACGGCCACCACTTCCGACCCAAACGGATCGCTTTTGAGTCATGGGACGTGATTTACTTTTCGTTGAAGCGCACTTGTGCGGGGTCTCGGATATGGTTCGCATTTTAGATGACATATCACATATTATTTTGTCCCTAAGCAGCTCTACGTCAAGGTCCACCCGCTGCGTTCCACCGTGCTCCATTCAATGTTTATATATAACTTGAAGAATGGTCATAACTTTTCTTTATTTTTGGTTACTTAACTAATGAGGATGTTACGTCATTGGATATGCTCGTATATAGTAAATATACGGCAGTTTAGTGAATATATGTATGTACGTAAGATAATGAATGTAGTTATTTCGCTCGTACAAGTATAAATCTTACAAGTACAAGTTAATATCATACAAGTAAATATCTTCTTAGTTTCGAGTTGGAATAGTTGCAAGTTTCTACAAAATTTACGCAAAATATTTTCAGTTTGGAGCAAATTATATAGCAGAACAAATTGTACGCAAATTTCGTATTGGGCCAAAACCTATAATGATCAATGCAATTCATGAAAAATTATCTTACGAGGTTACTATCTTCCTAGTGCGATATTACAGATGGTTGGAACAATTAGGTATCGGTCAGTTAGGTAGAGCCTTTAACGCTCTCATTGTGTTTTGATTGGCCTAGAGTTCGTACTCCACCTGCTCCACCACGCTACTTCGACACAGATTGAAGGAGAAGTTAGGTGCCAATCAAGAGTCGAAAAGTTATATGTATATTATCCAAAATATCCGATACAATGACAAGTCATGGATTCAGAAACTTTTCCAGCAAGAGTTGAATACATCGATCCTTCACCAGCAACAATAGTAGTTATCTGGGATAGCCCGAGAAAGAAACCTACTGTGAAACCACCACAGAGAACGGTGCTGAAGGTGACTACCGCAGCAACCCCTACGTTCCTCTTGAACCTCTGGGCACTACGTTTACTGTTATGTAGGAGCAGAGTAAACCATCCCTCCGTTGTCCTACTGGTGTCAGCCTGTCGTTCAGTCCATCAATGGGTTCCAGAGAAAAGTTTTTCTCGTGGATTCAATGGTCTCGTTCACTTGCAAGTACCCAGGGAAGACTAAATAACAAAAGTTCTTGAGCACGTATTATTTGAGATAACATTGGGATACGTTCTCCATGCCGTGCCGTCTACTTTTAGTTGATATAACATAGTATATCTCGTTGAAATATTGGGAGTTTATCTGACTTTCTCTCTCTGAATGTGTTACTCCAGTTTGTTAATAAATTCAAAGCAGGTATAATACGTAAACCAGCGGTCTCCAAAGTGTAAGTAGGGATTGCTCTGCAGGGTCCTCCCTGGGTGGCCCCACAGGGTCTATAAGTCTAGAAAATGTGGACGCGTAAGTTGCAAAATTATAAAATTTATCTTATTTCGACAGAGAAGCACTAAAATGTTTCGTCAGTTTCTATCTATCAGGTAGATCACCATTTACTTATTACTTACAAAAAAAATAAGGGAGCCAAAGAGTAATTCAATTTTTTGGCAGGTTAGGGTATTTGATGAAATACGGGTCGTGTGTGAAAAAAATGTTTAGCTTGAAGATCGCTTGCTATTATTTCTAACAGATTTTGGTAATCCGTAAGAAACATTAAGACAGTAAAATTTTAAGTCATATATGAAAGTACGTATGTTTGGAAGCTCTTCATCTAAACTACACAACACAAGAACTCATTTCGTAATTTAGGAGAATAATGGTTGTTTCAAATCCATTTAAATCTCTCCCACAGTAGACGCACGAGGAGAGGTAGCGGGAAGTTTGTAACTCGCCGCCGAGCAGCGGGCCGCGCCCTGGCAGATGAATAGCTTCGGCTACCCCCAAATACTTGCCATTTACATTCCCACTGACAAAGTTGTAATGCTCCAAGGGAAGTTTGTACTGTTTGAATTATGTACAACACGTATTGTGGACTTAGCATTTTCAAATTATTCAAAACGACGAAATTTAATTACAACTTGGAAACCACCATACATGTACAAAAATGAGTCGTTTATTGAATATATGTTTGGGAAATGTAAAATGCTTAAATAACTTCATTGAAAGATTTTTTTGTTTAGTTTGCTACATTTGCCATATCTTGATCTGATCTGCTGGCACCATTATCAGTTTCCGTTGAGCATTTAGTTATTCTGGACATTACTGACGGTCATAAATAATAAAGGCAATTATTGTGTGATAGCAGCATCGGACAAATCCTCAGTACTTAGGGAACGTCATATCGCGCCGGCCATCGCAGTAACCGGGGATGCCGGCCACTAGTCTGCTGAGGAGCAGCTCGCGACCATCGGCACGTTATAAGGTTCTATTGTCATCTCGTAAGCGGATTAGCCTTAACAACGATGTGCTTTCCGCTATTCGAGCCTACGTTTATACTGACTTCTTATTTTATAGCACACGCAATGTGTTTTATTTCATTATATTTTGTTTGTTACTGTTCGCGAGCTCTGGAGATCGTTTTCATTAATATCGTCCACGTATCGTCATATTGTACAAATCTAATAAGAATAAAGGCAATAGGCCTTAAAGCAACCCTTCAATATGATGATCTCAGATCCATATTACTTGACACGGCCCGGTACGGCCCGGCATGGCACGGCACGGTATAGCACGGCACGGCACGGCAGGGCACGGCACGGCACGGCAGGGCACGGCACGGCACGGCACAGCACGGCACCGCACCGCACCGCACGGCACGGCACGGCACCGCACGGCACCGCACGGCACCGCACCGCACGGCACGGCACGGCACCGCACGGCACGGCATGGCACGGTACGGCACGGCACGGCACGGCACGGAGCACAGGCCGATAAAAGATACTCTACTCACAAGCAGAATCGAACAAAAGAAGAGGTATTCAGTAAAACAACGGTCATAGATAATTTAGAAAGTGTTCAAACTTATGAAAACTGTAAGTTTTATGAAGCGGTGATCGTTTTTGCAGTAGCACCGGCGTGGTCACGGCCGCGGTGGTCTGCCCGCAACTCATGCAGAGTGGTTGCAGCTACAGATTAGAGCGGGTGACAGCGGCTATAAAGTTGCTTTATGTCGCCATAAACCTCTCACGAGAGCGACCTCTTTATTCTGCGACCGTCTTGTCTCGGCTTGCTGTTATTTAATGTCAAATAAATTTGTCACAAAAATGCATATCATTTTAAGCCTTACTTGGTTTTGTTAGAAATATATTACCTATTAAACTAAGAACAATGCGTGTATTATAAATGAAAAATAATGCGACTGAATTTATGAATTATAAAGCTCAATTATTATTCTAGACTAGTGTCCGCCCGCAGCTCCACCGGTATGTTGTTCCAGGGTATCTCTGTGCCATATTTCATCAGATCCGTTCAGCAGTTTTTTTTTTGTAATATAGTAACAAATTGCATTCGTCCCACCCACCATCTTTAAAATCTTTCGCATAATATACATAGCTAATGTTAAGTACGATAGGGTTTTCTTCGTACAAGTACTGTACTACTTCATTAAGAAGCAGCAAATTGCTTTGACAATTCATATTTAAACCAAGGAAATTATCAACTAAAAGGTCAAGGAACGTCCATTGATTCATTCATCGCAACCCATTACTGTCCCACCGGGTCTACGAGGGTCGGGGCGGCTCCAGGCCAGAGTCCACCGTGCTGACCAACTGCGGAATAATAGACTTTACACACTCGCGATGTTTTCCTTCACCGAACCAAGTGGTAATTAACTTGTGACGCGCGTACTCGTAGCACTGAAAATTAGGGGGGATTTAACCCAAGAACTCCTTCCGTTCGAGGGATTAATTCATTTTTACCGTTGAGTAAGTTTTTTAACCGTTGGGCTACCGTTGTTTACCGCTGCTGTCCTACTAACGTTATACAATATCCTTAAAGACATTACCATCCATCCATATACCATAATGCAATGTGCTGAATGAATGGGAGATCAACGCACAGCCTAAACCGCTGGTCGTAGAGACTTAAAACTTGGTGAGTGTGTTCTTCGTCCGACGTAGACATCCGATAAGAACGGATTTGTCGCAATTAAACCCCTAAAGGGGTAAAGAACTGACGTAATATGTGTGTGGGACAACGTGATTCCTTGATCCAATGTGTGTTTCATATTTTGCATAAACATTCTTTAACAGAACTGATCCATACCTTCTAGAAACTCATCGCCTCAAGGGGTTAAAAAGGGATTTAAAGTTATTATCAATAAAATAGTAGAATGGGATTGTCGACATTATGAAAATTAGCATTGAAACGGTTGAATATAATCAACTAGGGATATTATTATAACGCAGTTCTTAATATGTGCCGGGGTATAGTTTTGGCAGGAATTAAAATGTTGATGTAATATCGTGTTATTTCAATATATAGATCGTTGTTTTTCATCTTTTTTCTCGGAGTGTAAACAGCTGTGTTCCCGCCAGTTAATTATTTTTGGAGAGCTTTTATGCTGTAATTTGGTTTCCTGTTTTAAATTCGCAACGAGCCGCAATTAAGGTTAACTTTCTCGACGAGTATCCTCACTCCTTATAATTTAATATCACGAATCCTCATGTTGCAGCGTTAATTAAAATATTTGTTGTGTTTCCGGCAACACTGGGTATCGAGTGTTCTGCGCTCCGGGAGCACGGGCCCCCGCGCCGCGACGCCGCACCAACTCACAAGTGTTCACGTGGGGCTTCATTACACTTAGAGGCCGCTCCACTATGGCTCGATGAAGCAGTTAGTGGCCCCTCGAAGCACAGGTGTTCATAAAATGTTTGCCACTAGTGTTCATCCATCCACTTTCTAACCGGCCGACATCGCTTAACTTCGCCAATGACTTACGATCAACATAAGCCACAGGACTGTGAGGTGTTCAATTGTTCCCGTAATGCATGTGGTATGTCCGAAGTAAAATAGTTAACATATTTGAAATTATTTATTAATGTAAGAAACCTTAAAGAATATTTTTCACAAAGGGTGGACTTAATGGGCAGTGGCATTCTCTGCCAGTGAAGCCATGCTGACGGTGAGAGTTTGTGGCATGTGGTCAAAAATTAAACGATCATATACCACTTTTTGTTTGTATTACTGTACTGTAATTTATTATTACTTGTAACGAAACAGATTCATTTAATTATGAGTAAATAAGAATGTAGAATTGCGTTTTAATATAATCTAAAATACATATCTATTTAGTAAACACCTGGAACTCGTTATATATTAATACAATATTCGTTCGGTTTAATACGATATCACCCCATTATGTTTAAATAATGAAGACTAACTCAATAATATTGTTGTAATGTTGTGTTATAATGGTACAACATAGGACGACCTGCGCGGCGGGCACGGGGTCGCGCGGGAACGACGGGATGAAGGTATGCAGTACCCTTTTTAATGTATCCAAATAAAATGCGGGTATATTTTCCCGTATCAAATTGTGAATACGATTTATGGAGATTTTTATACGACGTATATTTGGAATAAAGCGTCCTTAGCCCTCGGCCTCTGCAAACATTACGTGTTTTATAGTTTTTCGACATTCAGTGCTTTGATATTTGATGTTTACCTGTCCAGTCAGCCAATTTTTGCCAAAAGCTTTGAAGCCTCATATTAATTGAAACATTGTTTGTCAACGTGAATGGGGAGCGACTAGCCCATAACTTAACTTATGAAAACGTCATCGTTTTAGCCCGTGTATATTAGTAGTAAGCATTTTGCATCAATAACGCGGTCCGAAAAATAAATTAACAACGGGCGAAGCATGGGTGATTGTGAATGGCGAAATTTTGATTAGCATATCTGTGCTTCGGGGCGCACATACAGCCGTCGGTTCCGGTTATTATCGTGGAATAGCAGTCGCTAAGCTATGTCCAGGGCTCTCTGGCGGCATTGGCTCGGCCCATGTCCATCCCAACACGACAGAACAATATTTAATAGACCTTAAATGAATACATATGTTAACACAATAATGTAAGCCAAAAACAAAGGAATTCTTGGAAGACAGAAACAGCAGTAAATAAAAATCCTGCCAAGTACAATTGATTCGGGAGGAGCGGAGGAGATAAGACAGTAGCCTCGTCAGCGATCTTCCGATGTCCCTTCGCATTGCGCCGAACCCTCTTATGAGCCCAACACTACGTGGTACAGTTAAATACGAACGCGTCTGTAATTAGGTTGCGACAAATTTGGGGAATAAATCCACCTTGAACACGGCGCGCTTATTAATGGCGGTCACGGGTCATTACCGCCGCTAATGGTGCTGTTTGCCGCCGGTCGCCGTGGATTGGACGCTCTCGGTATTAATATTGCCACCTATTGTTGTTCGGATCAACTGTTTACGGAGCGGCACTTTTAAATACACACTTATATCGATATTTTTATCACACCCAGATACAGAACAAACCTTCCTACTCATTACAGATAAGTTTGTCCTGAATGAGGATCAAACCCACGACCTTCGATCCAGCAGTCAGTTTCACTAACCAGTAGACCAGCAGGTTATTTAATCTGTCAAGACTGAAGGAAAATAATTAGAATAATGTTTTAATTATGTTCAGTAAAATGTCAAAATATTTGTGTGAATACAAAATTTTTGTGTGAATCTTAATTCAACATAATATTCTGTAATTTTATGAGCTTCAACCAAATGTAATGTTGAGTTAAAGTAAAAGTTCTTTTACAATGAATGAAACAATTTTCCGAGAAAATGACGTCCAGAATGAAGAATGCTAAATTTAAAACAGAGTGGGTGTTCTCCGCCGGCGAGAATCACCTTCTTTTCTTTATTTTTCTATTTTCGCGTTCTCTTTGTCCAACAGCTTTGTTATAGTAGTCATAGCTCTCGAATATGTTCAAAGAATTGATCAGCAAAGCAACGTAGTGTGAAAGTTGAATGGTACCGAGCGAGTCATGTTATAAAGAAGTTATGTTGTGACTTTGAGTTATGCCGTGGCAAGTTGAGTTGAGATTGTATTGCAGGTTCCATCAAGTGCGTGACAGCGTGGTCCATTGTGCGACGTATACGATGCTACGAGCTGGACTCTTGAGGAACGTATCGCAAAGCTTCAGTTTAACGTTTAAAAGCTTAACTGCTACATCTTTAAATGTTGTCACACATAACCGGCACCAATACAGCTCCTGTAAATGATGATGCTGCTGTAACAAGGCTCCGCCCGACTGGCCCGCGCTCGCGCCCGCGTCCGCGCCAGCGCCCGCGCCCGCGCCCGCGTCCGCGTCCGCTCCCGCTCCCGCTCCCGCGGTCCGGAGTCGCTACAAAAGCGCTCGTTTATCACTCCCATTGATTGAGCCGTTTTTGTTTGAGGCTTTCCGTGACCTGACACCTGTGTCATTTAGGTACTGTTGTCCAGGGTGTTACAGGTGTAGAATACTGTAAATAGTTACAGGCGACATTATTTTTGGGACGACATATTTAGGTTGGGTTGGTCGTTTTCGGCCAATTTAATGGAAGCGTACGGTAGGGTCACGTGAGGTGATTAATGTTTCTCCTGAAATGAAAGCAACCAGCGGCCATGTAATATTCCACCATTAAAGGTGCTTCCGACTGTCGGCTCGCTCATTAACTCCAGTGAAACCAATTTGGAATGAAGTAGTTACAAAGGGTAGGAGTGTCCGCTACGCATGCGTGGCACATGTAGCTTGCCTCCGCTTAATCGTTACAAATTATTTGTTCCAAAGAAAGGTGATCGATTAGTACCACGTCAATAATTGCTTAAAACGAGGTCCATTCGCAGTTTAGTTCAGTTTGAATGGTTATCGTTACATATAGTTTGCTGAGCTACCAAGAAATGAGGCGACCCGTAGCTTATAACGAGTTGACAAAAACTCTTGTTCATCCTGATTTCAGGTGCTAATAAAATTCGTCTATGTTATGTTATGTTCCGTGTGCTGGCATCAAGTTGCCACACGATGTAGCGATACTCAGTTTAATGAGGGCAAGCTTAGTATAGCAGACCAATGCGAGTTAACCAATATCTCTCCATGCTGGATGTATGCGGGAACATTGAACTAAAGCTAATGAAATGAAATTTCAACAAATATTTTTTTGTTAACTTGTTACTCATTTTACAAATGGTTGATATAACTGAACATAGTTGAAGTTGATATAGTTGAAACTTGTTCAATGAGAATCTACAAACAAATAAGTTAAGGTTCGCCGATGGCGGATCCCAACGCAGTAATGAATAACAGTATACTTGACATAAATCTACATTTTGTGGGTCACAATTCACTAGTCTACATGTTTTTCGGCAATGTAATACCGTCCAGAGACATATATTCCAACCAATACCTATAGTAAATGCTTGCTACATTAAATAACTTTTGTTCCGGGGTCATTGTGATGTCTCTAATTTGGTTTTGGCACAGTTTCGAATACTTCACATATTATATATTTTTTTATATTTCATACCTAAGAAGGGTTATATTTGTTCGTAACAAGATTTGAGCGCAACTCAGTAACTGAGTACATTGAGGAGTATCTTCAAAGTGAAGTAAAATGTGCGTTACATTGATCTCCTGGCATCATTATAAAGCGTGTCAAAGCAAAATAAGAATGCGAGTCCTGAGGTCTGCGGACAGAATTAAAGGCGAGCCCTGAGGTCTGCGGACAGAATTAAAGGCGAGCCCTGAGGTCTGCGGACAGAATTAAAGGCGAGCCCTGAGGTCTGCG
>DWJZ01007035.1:0-12479 GCA_018249125.1 Asbolis capucinus
GATTCCCACCCAGGTCAAACTTTTCTGTGATGAACAGGAATGTTTGTTCTGTGTGTCTGGGTGTGTAATAGAAATATATATTTAAGTATGTACATATTTAAAAGTATATATGTATGTTTATGAGGAATCTGATCACCATTGTACAAGCTAATGCTTAGTTTGGGGTCGGATGGCCGTGTGTGAGTTGTCCAAAGATATTATTTATTATTTATTTATATATGAAACATTTACAAATCTATCAATTGAGGATCGAGTCAAACGCAAAAAACTTACAGGTTTCCCTTAACTGTCTACGTCCAGATCGTTTTCATCAAAAATGCAAATTATCCCATTGTAAACATTGCAAATATAAACACTTTTTTACAATTGGAAGCTAATCAAACCCTATTTTGAACCTTATGCCATTTTCATCTTCCTCTAATCAAAATGTTGTTTTATCACCCTTGTGCAGCCTACTATCTCTTCTGCCTTACTTTCCACAGCTCTGGTGCAAGTCGTGCATAACGTGGGTAAGAAGCACATGACCAGGTTGTGGGATAGCGGAAGTACCACAGTATGCAACTCGCTAGGGTTGCCTAAAGAAAAGGCGAGCTCTACAGTAACAGGTATCAAGAATCAGACCTCTTTTAGTGCACAGTCTTGTAATTGACTAGTTTTACCTGAAATAAGCAATGCCATCACGTCTAATATATATAAACAGTACACCTATTCCTTAGGGTCTACAACTTGCCGACCCGTCTTTAATATACCGTCGACAATTGACATATTAATAGGGGCCGACTTATTTTGGACCCTCTTAGATAATAAAGTCGTCGATCTTGTTAAAAATCAACCAAAATTATGCGAAACAAAATTAGGGTGCATTGTGTCAGGTACAATTCATTTCTATCTTATTCACATAAACGTAATTTTACTCAAGGTTCTACCAATCCTGATCTAATGAGGTATTGGGAATTAGACACTATCTCACCTTCACGTTCTACCTTCTCACCTTCATTATTGTGAAATCTATTTATTTACCGACGCTTGCGAAAAGGCCTACGAAGCCTGTCTATACATTCGGTCAGGTAATAATTCAGATAATGCACATACTAAATTATTAGTATCTAAAAATCGAGTAGAACCTATTCAGCCTACAACTATGCCGCGTGTAGAGCTTTACGGTGCTTCGTTAGGAACTAGATTGTGCACTAAGGTTTTAGAGTCGTTGAGATTAAATATTTCTAAATGCTTCTTCTGGTGCGATTCTATCAATGTGTTGGGTTGTTTGTCTACACCTTCTAATCAGCTCAAATCATTTGTACCAAATCGAGTCAATGAGATATAAGAGTGCACCAGTGGTCGCATGTGGAGCTGCGTTTCCTCTAAAGACAACCCGGCAGATCTCGTTTCACGGGAGCTTAAAGTTGATCAAATAAGTCATTCTAATTTATGGTCGGGCCCTACATTTCTTTCAATGGATATTACTCAATTGCCCAAAATGCCTACAAATTTTGAGAAACGTCATCTACCAGAAACTACTATTGATGATTATATAATTTTTTGCAATCAAACAAATATATGTAATCAAAATAACTACAAAACATCAATAATACAAAATATAATAATCAAATATTCTAACTATAACTATTTACAAAACGTGATCGCCTATATACAAAGATTCATTCATAATAGTTCAATTAAAAATTAAAACGTTAACAAGTTAACTAAATATTCGGGCCTCTTATCTGTACAAGAACGAAATAATTTGTCTAATTTTATTTTAAAATACGCTCAAATCGAAATGTTTCCCGAGAAATTTGCTCTTCTATCAGCCGTGTTTAGACTTCAATAATATAATTCGTGTGGGCGGCAGGCTTGACAACTCCCCCTATTACTATAGTACCTAGTTAGTACCTACTACTATAATAGTAAAAACCTAGCTAAATCTGTCGTTACTAAATGTCTTCAATGTTACAGGTTCAAAGCAAAAAATATTCAACCGTAAATGGGTCAATTATCGGCAAAAAGAACAAATCTAGAATTCTCCTTCTTACACGGTAGTGTAGACTATGCGGGGCCAATAGCAATTGCTGATCTCAAAGGTCGTGGGTGTAAGCTACAAAAATCGTACATTTTCATTTTTATTTCTCAAGCCATCAAAGCTGTCCATATAGAGCTTATTGGAATTAACTAAAGAACCCTAACTAGTCGCTCTTAATCGTTTCGTCGCACGCCGCAGTAAACCACGTAATATCCGATAACGGAATGAGCATGTAACAATCCCATCAGTTTTTTACAGTACTCAAATATTGCATCTGAGGTAGCTCAGGAGGGCATTGCATTTTCTTTCGTCCCTGCTTATTTGCCGCACTTCAACGGTATTGCGGAAGGAATTAAGTACCGTCTAAAAAGGTTACTTCAATTAACTCATTTAACGTTCGAGGAGGTACATATATATGCTTGACTCAAACAGAGGCTATTCTAAATTCTCGTCCTCTAACCCCTCTCTCCTCTGATCCTGTAGATTATACAGCCCTAACTCCATCCCACTTTTTAATTAGTCGCTCACTGACTTCCATTCACGCTAATTGACTTCAGCGCTACCAGCGAGTAGAGAGTATAAAACAACACTTTTAGAAACGATTTACTCACTCTACTCCATCAGAAAGCTAAGTGGACGACGACATCGAGCGATCTGGCCTTGGGATCGCTCGTCTTAGTCAGGTAGAAGGCGCTTCCACCGTTGCTGTGGTGCTTGGAGCTCGTCGTGACGATCTACTCCGGCAGCGACGGCATCACCCGCGTCGTCGATATCAAGACGAATCAGGGCACTATCCGACGGGGATTCAACAACATCTGCCCTCTATCAATTTGAAGAATCCTTCAAGGGCGGCAGCATGTACGCGGCGGGATATTTATTAATCCAAACATATACTCGAACCTACGCGGTAGTACACAGATACATAACATATTTGAAAATGTACTGTAAAGTAATTTTTGTCAGTGACTGTAGTGTAAAATACAATGATTGGTTTAATTTCTAGCGATAGAAACTAAATTTTGAATTTAAGGTTACTTGACGGTATGTTTGATTAACATCAGCTGAGATAGAATTGAGAAAAGGGTATCGTCTGCTTTTTATCCAAAATACCCTTATGTTCTTTCCACTCAGCCACTTCACTTTCGCTCAGCCACCTTCGTTCTAGGGTTGTCCTCTAATAATTTTAATTCTAATTGTACTTTATCAAATTCTTCGTTGTATAGTTCCTCTAGCTTAGCCACACGTAACTGAAGTTAAATTATAATAAGCGAGTGTGATTTAAGATAATAAGCCTTCCTTCCTAAATGCTTTGTCTTCTGTAAAATTTCTTGATCGAGAAAATTTTTTTTTTTCATTTTTTTATTATTATTTTTATTTTATTTATAGATTTTTTTTATTATTGTTTTATTATTATTTTTTTCATTTTTTTTTATTTTTTTTTAATTAATATATTTTGTTTTTTTTTTTTTTAGTTTTTGGAAAAGTTACAGCTAAAATGTAAACTAATTAAATGTATTAAAAATACTTTTAGATGACCATTTAAAAGTTCTCGCTTATAACATAATTACGGTAATATCCGAATATATCATACACACACATTCAAGACTGGATGTTTAACATTGTAACGTTTAACATGTAACAAAGTATAGCAAAACAAAAAAAAACATAAGTATTTGTCTAACATAAGTATTTGTCTAACATACGTATTTGTCTAACATACGTATTTGTCTAATATAAGTATTTGTCTAACATAAGTATTTGTCTAACATAAGTATTTGCCTAACATAAGTATTTGTCTTACATAAGTATTTGTCTAACATAAGTATTTGTCTAACATACGTATTTGTCTAACATAAGTATTTGCCTAACATACGTATTTGTCTAACATAAGTATTTGTCTCACATACATATTTGCCTAACATAAGTATTTGTCTAACATAAGTATTTGTCTAACATACGTATTTATCTAACTAGTCTAATTTGTCTAACTAACATTAACAATTGAAGACAGTTAATACATTATTTGGTTGATTGATTATAATTCTAATTAATAATTTGGTTGTTTATTGAGTATGAATTTACAATGGCAAGAACATTAATAACTGAATCTAAGATAAAGTTAACTTCGTAGACAGTATGAAATAAAAGTGTTAGTAGCGGGCGAGTTATCTCCACCGTTAACTTCTTTGCACGGCGTAAATTATTTAATAATCGTGAATTGCAAACTTCTTATATTTCTTCAATATTTATTCGCTTTGTTTGAGCTGTGGGCGTGAATCCATGATATTTCGACAGTAGAAAATTAAACTTCAGCTAATTATTGCGGAAGGGTCTAGTCGGTTGAAGGATAAGGGGAAAAGAGAAACTAAATGACGGCATGCATGTAGTCACATACATGCATGCATGTAGTCACATGCATGTAGTCACATACATGCATGCATGTCATTGTGTAGCCTGCAGTTATAAAATAGTAATTCCTAGAAAGCGTTACGCTGCAGTAAATAAAGAATTGGACAATAAATTGTACTTTTGTTATTATAATGTCCTTAACAAAATACTTCTTGAAAGAATTTTAAAAAACTATCGATATCGGTAATTTAATACCTAATCCCAGATTGATAAGCAAAAAACTGTAGAAATTAATATTACAGTAGCACTACCACTTACAGAGAGCTTTATTACCAATAGACTATGAAGCTTTTTGAATGTAAATGATTATCTTGACACCAATTTACATTTGAATTGTAGTTATTTTTAAAAAAGCTCTATTAAGAATATTTAAAAACCCAATGTAATTACAGAGCCCTAATACGGTTTCACGGTTTAAAAATTCTTTACTTCTCAAATTATTTCTAATAAGGAGAAACATAAAATTTCATAACCGTATTGTTAATCGTTAAAGAGCTCCTTTGACTGAAGCCAATCCTCCAAATAAAAAGGCATTGTCATCGAAACTGAAGGTTTATGTAACATTTCTGATTGGTAGTGTAGGACGAAGTGGGTCTAGCTGAAGTGGAAGACGAAGTGGTGAAGCTTGCAAGAACCCGTAACAAACAAATATACTAACATACAAACATACACTGCAAGTTAAATAAAAGTTTGTAACAATAAATATAATTATGTACAAAATACTTGTTCTGCTATAATTTTTAAATATAACTAGCTTTTGCCCACGACTTCGTCCGCGTGGTCGTGGGGTTGAGTAGTGGTCAAAATGCTGCCCTATGCCATATATGAATTACTAAGTTTTACAGTCCCTATCTTTAAAAATAACGAATTTCCATATAAAAATTCATCCCCTTTTTTAACCCCTTCTGCCCCATTTTTCGAATTAAAAAGTAGCCTATGGTAACTTAGGGTCAACTCTATCTCTGTACTAAAATTCATCAAAATCGGTTCAGTGGTTAAGGCGTGCAAGCATAACAGCGAGACAGGAAGACAGACAGAGTTACTTTCGCATTTATAATATTAGTGGAGATTATAGTGCCATAAGGTATACTTACGGTGTTTTAAGAACATTTTAAAGACCGCAAACGACAACCGATGTATCGCAGTCACATTTAGGCACTGATATGTAAAACAAGTAAGATATGAGTAACTGCTCATATCATTGGTTGCCCTGATCCGCCCACATACTATATCCATTTCTCTTTGTTGTCTATGGTCTAACATCTATTGTTGATCGAAGCAATTATACAAAACCTTTTAAAAATTTACGTTTAAATTTTCTTCGCGAAACATTCTGTTAATTGGTGAAAATTATATGACAGACAGACACGAAGACTTTTTAATAATCATCATCGCAACCTATAGCTGCCTCACTACTGGGCTTGCGTTTCACCACTCACAACGTAAGGGGTAAAGGCTAAAGTCCAACATGCATACCGCAAGGGAATGGAATAACTTGCCTGCGTTCCCACCAAGTACAATGTGGGAGTCTTCAAGAGAAGAGTAAATAGGCATTTACTAAGTTAGTGGGTCCAACGTCTTAGACATCATCGCTACTTTCCGTCAGGTGGGATCAATAACAAGCATAACATATTCTATGTTTAAAAAAATATTGCCGAAGTGTGGATTGGTGGGATCACACAGCTTTGAAAACTTTTATAGAGGAAGGGTGCATGTTTTTTCACGATATTTTCCTTCACAGCAGCAACTTTGAAAATTAGAAGCGTACGCCACAGGATTTAAACCAGAGACCTCCCATTCAAGAGACCAATGGTCACGTCACTAGGCTTTCACTGCTAACTAAACTAAAAAGATTAAAAAAACTTCTTGAAATTTGAAATTGGTGTGTCAATAGTTGAATCTTCAGACGACATGTCCACGTCCTAGGAATAAAATATACTACTAGATAGATTAGTAATATTTTTCATTTAAATTTATGCCCATGTAAGCATACTAGTATGAATATACTATGTATTTTATTTATCATTTGTTTTATGTTATAACGAAATTGAAACGAATTATAATAATAAGACTTTATTTCGGATTTCACTAACACAATACACTCGAAATTTTTAAAGTAATATAATACAATAAAAGCACATGCAGTTGATAAAAAAACAAATGAACAAACAAAAAAAAAATGGCAATACGACAAAAGACATAAGATAAAAACATAAGATTGAAACAAAACACAAAATAACAATAACTTAATTTACAGTTAGTGTGCTGATACTGAAGTTATATAATTATTATATAATTAATAATTATTAAATTATAATGAAATGTAATGTAATTTATTACCTAAATGTTATTTACTTTAATAATACAATATGATATTTAGGCACTGATTTGTAAATGATTATTGATCTAATTTATTATTATAATTTAATTTAATAATTGTAAATTTTAATTATAAATTGTTCCTTTACATGCTGTGTCACTTATTAAGTTGTGCGTTTTACCATTAAAGATTATGTCACCAATTAGCATCAGGTGCTTTCGTAGTCAAGTGCTAACTTATTGAATATAAAAATAATAAAAAAAACCTTGGTTGGTCACAAAAGCTACATAATCCGTTGGGCTGGAACAATTCAATAATTTTATGAGGGGGCGCTTTCCGCTGAAACGAAATATCACGATGGGCGTGGTTAACGTATATGCTATTTCAGCTAGCATCGTGCGAAAAAGGAAAGGTGTGAGTGAGAAGCACAATGATTTCAAGGAAAACCAGACCCTGAAAACAGTACGTTGGTTCCTATTGTAACATAAAACATACATATCTATACATACTAAAATCGTCTTAATTATTTAGTGTGGCAATTCCGGAACGATAGTAAGTAGAATTCTCAAGCTGAATTATTAAAAATAATTATTTAAAATATTTATTTCAATTATTTTTCACGTAGATATAGACAGCTATTAATATATAAATTATTAATTAATATAAATATATTTCGGTTACTTTTCTCGAAGGCTATAAACTTGAAAATGTATCTGATGAATCCAAGGTTCCGAAAGCTTATTCTTCCGTTAAAAAAATTCATTTTAAATATTTTGTTTTGTTTTAATAACTTGTTCCGTTAAAAATATTAATTATAAACAATATATTTTGTGTCGTTTGTAAATAAAAATCCAATGGATTTGCGGTCGTTTAAATGAATATTATTCCAGAGACATTGTCTTCAAGAATTTGAATATGGAAGACGATTAAAATAGTTTATTGTAATACAATTGTAACTCCATTGAAATATTGATCATATATCAACGTTTCATATAAACTATATATATTGTATCGCAGTAATATAAATCAAATGGGAATGAGCAAAGTTTTCTTCTCATACCAGGAAGCCTAAATTCCATCACAATGTTCCAAGAGGCTCGAGGCCGACACATTTTTTTTATACTTGAAAGCCTGTGTAACTAAACCGATTGAACCGATACCGTTAAAAATTATTTACTCAATAATTATTGAGATTTACGGCTTTTGTTCTCAGTATCATGGAAGCACTTAAAAAATTGCGACTTAACACCGTCTGACCGTGGAAATTGCTTGATTAACTTGCTTGATTATTTATGATGAACACAAGCCATCACTCTACAACTGCTTCGTATATAGCAACTTATTGAGATAATTAAATCTAAAACCATATTATAACACAGATATGTCACCTTTATACATTTTGCACTTCAGTTTTTTTCACTTTCAGACGGAATTTTTTCAACCAAGATTACACTTCTGGATGATTATTCTATTACATATGTATGATAAAATTTTTAATTTTTTAAAATAATAATTTTAATTATTTGATGGTTAATGTTTTATGAAATTGAAATATTTTTTCAATTAAATGATATATATTCTTCTTTTTTTATTGTTATCACTCGAATAAACTTTTTAATCTGGCATTTTTTAATACATAAAATTCACTTCTTCTCAGCGACGGCCATTGTTAGAATAAATGATAAGTGTATCAATTAGTATAGTTTGGTGGGACCGATTTTAGGTCGCTCATGTCATAATTACAGTTATATTAAAATTGTTCTTAGGTAGAATAACTTGGAATAAATAATATTACATACTTATATACATATATGTAGAATAAATGTTTTAATTCACATGCCAAAGTGGGGAATATAAAAATAAAACAATTCGCATTTCATATATTTATTAATACAATACCCACTTCGCTTACAGAAATTGTTTTTTATTACCAATTATTATAATTTTCACGATATAAAGTCATTCCAAAAATATTAAAAATAATAACATATTAATATTAATTTTCTAAAAAACCTTAATGCCCTTTTTATATCCTTCATGGGATAAAATAAGGATATGTAGGTAACTTTCAAATATGTAAATAAGAAGCATTTGTTGCATATTTGAAATAAATCGCTTACTATAAAAAAAACCCGTATAAACACTCATTTTATATCCCAAGCTGATAATTCGGGATAAAAATTATTCTAAACATTAGTCCGAGATATAAAAATAAACTTTATTAAATTTTATTAAATCTTTCCACGGGTTTTCACGTGATGCGCGTTCAGATAGATAGGCAAGAATTCCAAAAAAAATGCATTTTGAAAAAATGTATATGAATAATGCACTTCAAATTTTACTTTTTATTACATTATAATTATCATTAAGAATTATATATCACAATTATTCGCACAGCACATTTTATAACACAAGCACAGAAATTAAACACAAAAGCTTTTTTATTTTTCGCTAGGGTTTTTAATGTCAAAATTTCGCGGTATTCATTCACATTGCACTTTATAATTAATTACACATATTAATAACTTCAAAAAATTCGCGGGGCGAGCACTTTTCAAATTCCACTTTCCTCATAAAAGACACTAAAATCACAATTCAAATTCACTGAAATTTAAACTGGAATTTAAAATTCCCTTTAAACCGTAAAAACATATCCGTTAAATATTTATCCGTTAAATGTTAAAATCCAAAATTATTAAATATCAGCAAATGCGCAAATAATTTCGAATAATCATTACGACAGCCAAAGAATGCACTGGCCAATTGGAATTAATATCTGGTTGAAAAAAGTCAATTAACAGGTTTTTCTGTTACTAAACTAAAATTCTTTACTTAAATCTTTGAAATCTACTTACGTTTGGATCCTAGATCCTGTCCTAGACCCAATGTTCCACTCGTGACAGCGTTGGTCAGCATGGTTGACGACGATGCAGCGACGGTAGAGAAGCTCGAAATCGAAGCTCAGAAAATATCGGAAACAAACTATTTTATCACGGGCAGATCACTGCGAAACGTGTCGCGGCGGAAAGCTCATGCAGAACTGCAGTTCGCAACGGACGCAGGGTGAATATTGCAACCTCCCCAACATCCCTCTACTCTCACTCCTTTCCTAGCGGATTAATTTATGTACGGTTTCAGTATTTACGAGTATTTACTATATTATTAAAAGAAATAAAATATACTAAAATGTCATGTTAATAATAACATTTATCACCCCACGCGACTACGCGAAACAATTATCAACCCCCCATCGAACAAAATTTCAAAAACGCTAGATCATATATTTATTGTATTTCCATTGGAAATTATATATAAAGTACAAATTGGAACGAAATATAATTAGTACTTTATCATTTATTAACTCCTAAATGGAAATTTCTATAAACGGGGGTATTCAATTATTTTCTGTCTTGAAAAAGTTACGAAGGCGTGGGTAGACAATATTAGCATTGTAAGAGGCGACAGCGGCGGAGGGAGAGAATATAGAAGGGGCTATATAAGAAAGAGAGAGAGTATATAAGGTAGCTGTGGCTACTACGGTCTTCCTGAAAAGAACAATTAATCAACAGTTAACTGTTAGTCGGAACTTTAAAACTTCTGACACCGCAGAATTCTTTTAAGGAGTACGAAGGATAAGTGACACTGGCATGCACTCGTTTGTTTACAAAATTTTGTACGGATGAAATGCAATATATTTATTCGTCGAAGTCTGGTTACATAAGATGGATCCAAAATAGTAATTGTACTTTCTCACCATTGCAATTATATGGCGTATAAATTGTAAAACAAAAACAAAATATTATTCTATAAACGAAAAATTGTTACGGCGCGAGATGTTAGTGTGTTACACATGTAATGTCAAGGTTTTATAACAAAACTAGCATCATACACTCGTTTGTTTACATGTTTTGTATGGATGAAAATAATATATTATCCATAAAGATAATATATAATTGAGAATAGAATGTTGACACAAGCTTTAACTGAGGTTTACTTAAACCATTTACCAGAAATGCGTTATGTAGCGACGACTCCATTGTCCAAGTGAATCTGATGGATAATCCGAAGCCCGACGACTTGTTATGATAGTAAGGGATCAGCAGTTAAAGAACCGGCGCAGTCGGAATGGTCAATAAAGAGGTGTCTTTTTTAAAGCTTTCATGTTTCGGAGGGCACATAAAATTAGATAACATGTCGGAGACCTTCGGGCGACGTAAAAAGCTCCGACGATTGGGTTTCGAGACTACTTCAACCCTTTAATGGTCCTACTGTGACCCGGCCCTTTACTCAAAACTGAAGGAGAGTATGGCATAGACAGTGCTGCGGACTGCGGAATTAAGTAAACAATAATAGTGTCTTACAAAAATTATGCGTGGCTGTGTACCTTTTCTTCTACAGAACTCGACTGTGGACAGTCGTGTTCTTCCTTCCTTCCATTCTTAAGTTATCCGCCCATCTTCCCGTTATCTTGTCTCCTGCACTGGATCTGTATGTTGTTGGAGTATTTGGGCTTCTTCGGTGTAATTCGACGAAGGGTGTTTTAAAGGTCTCTGCTTCCCGTCCTTCTTTTCCTTCTCCGGGTGGCAGAAACGGGTCAAACACAGCACGTCGGTCGCACACCTGGTGTCGCCAAACTCCACAAATGGCTTCACCGCCACCATCAGGTTACCCTGCCGTTTGCGTGATCATGACATAAAAAACCGCTCAGTGGGTCGTCATTAAAATCATCCCAAAAAAAATATTTCTGTGGTGTTTACCAATGGCTTCATCCGGAGCAAAAGTACTTTAACGAGACAACCGTTCATAAAACTTCTCTAGGACCGGAAGTTATGAGGACGAAGTAAAAATCTAGTAGCTCACATGTAAAAGTGCTGCTGGTAGATGAGATAATTAAATTGAGTTTCCTTCATTAACTTTTGGCCGTAAGGCGTTTGCTTCATATCCCTTTGAGGTTACAGTGTCGTTTACTGTATTCGCAAAAGGCGGAATTGCTTATTGCTTTGGAAAACAGAACTCAAATCAGTTCTATTCTGTTTGAACCTGCAATACTCTTTTCTAATTTATATAATTTGTCACCGGCATTAAAGTTTCTTTCACAATTACTTAATAGGTAGGTTTTTCCTTATAAATGCTGGAAAGGTTTTAATAAATAAACCTATCACTAACCCCTACTAGCGTTTTCTAACTGATAAAGTCTTGAGCATATGTCAGCCTGATGCTTAAATGCGTATTTCTACAAAAATAGACATACTTATCAAATAGACTGACTCAAACGGGTATGGTATTCAAGTTGTTATTCAGGCGCCTCAGACAACCAATATGAATGGCCGTTGTATAATCTCATTCATATTCAGCTCAGTTGGAGTAGCACTGTCGCAATCGACAGGATTTAATGGTTAGTTCCTCCTCGTTATCTTGACATGGCTCAACGATTTAGAATCAAACATTTAGTGCGTGCCTAGAATGTAATGCTAAATGAATGAATTGTATGACTTTAACGCGCTTGTATTAGGTAACCTTATTTTCATTCATTTTGCTGTATTTATCCTTCGAAAAATAATACAGCTATGACAATTAGGTCTCGACATAACAGCTCAGTTAAAATGTGAGCTGGTGTTTTGTTTAGTTCGTTCCTAACAGCCAACACATAAACACGTCCCTGAACTTGGAATTACAAGCTTTTATTTAACTTGCAGTGTATATTTGTCTGTTACGGGTCAAATTCTC
>DWJZ01007036.1:0-12477 GCA_018249125.1 Asbolis capucinus
CAGGGGTGCTTTCGGTGTGGATGTACATTTGAGTAGAAAAAGCAGGCACCTATACCAGCCTGTCATCCAATATTTAAACAAAAATAAAGAGGCAGAATGATGGATGAGTTTAGGTTTATTTGTGATAAAAAGGTAGTTGGTCTTGTATATTGTCTATGGTCTGCTAGGGAAGGCTAGAGTAGCAACGATAAAAGAAAAAAAATAATTTTTGGGCTATAATTCTTGTATACTTGATCATAATGTACCTAGTACATTACGCAATCTGTAATCATTCGAGGAGCTTATTTGGTAATAGTTTAACAATTAGTAGGTACTTATGTGTATACATTACTATTATATAATTATATAATCCCACTGACTTATTTAACAAATTGATAGGGTTTTCAATGACATCGAGATGGCACATTCAGTTTAACACTTGCCACAGATTGCGTAATGCTTTAATAAAACTATTTACATTAAAACATCGACAAGGAAATTATGTAATATAAAATGCTATTATACATCTGTGTATTAGGTTATTGTTATCGAAGGCAATTTGCAAATATTTTTTTTTTTGCGAAAACAGCAAACACAGTAATAATTTGGTCTATTCTAGGCTTGTATAACTATCTTTATGTAACGTAAGTATTACATAACAACAAATTCAAAATCCTTACACATCGGGGCAACCTTCCTACCTCTATGGCAATACTTAGAATTCCTTTTACACCCTCTCTATTTTGCCAGTGTTCTATAATTAGTTTGAAAAATTATCTTTTAGTGTAAAATACGTTGAGTTAGATATTTCAATGTACATTTATCTTATATTAACATTAGGTTGAGTCCGTTGTCGAGCGAAACGGAATGAGAAAAGAAGTGTTACAAGATACATAGTAGGTTCAATGGACGATTATTAGAAGCGTATATCACAGATACCGGTCGGTATCCCGTTGCTAAGCTATGTGTGAATAATTAACATTTTTCTAAGCAATTCCACAAAAAATACAATTAAATTCATATAAAATATTACCCTCCAAAAAACGTAAAAGGTTGTTACAGTGTAATAACATAAAGTTCCTGTTTACCGTTTCATAACTACACCGTTACAAATTTTAGATTTGGTATTTAACTGGGATTCTATTTGAATGGTACAAATGTATTTTTGGTAAAATTGTTCAGAAAAGTGCGTATTATTTACTCCTAAACTATACAGCTATAAGTTATCCAGAACAATGTATAGGGCATTTAGTGACCAAGAGAAAACTTACTTGCAACCAAAATTGTAGACACTGCTACAAAAGTTTGTACAATTTTGTTGCGTAACTGTTACATAAATTTTGGGTATTCGGGCGACTGTATCGGCGAGTAATAGTATACAATTTTAAAATTTAACAATCTCAGTATACAAAGTGCCAAAAATCGTATTATAATTTCGGTTTTTTCGATATGGGGCAAGTGTACCTACGTATTGTGTACAGAAATGGCCTTCTATTCCTTCAAAATTGTGTACAATAATTACGCATTATTATTTAAATTTCGAATCAATTTGCAATCTCTGCCGCCCGAACATAAGACCAATAATTATCGAGACATACTTTTAATGATTATTTTCCCTAATGGTAACACAGCGACACCCTGTCTCCCGCCCTGGAGGCCCCGAGAGGCCTCGCTGCAAAAGGCTATAAGCTCCTAATTTAGATATGATGTCATATATGTACATTCTCATTTAGTATGGAAATAGGGCACATCGTTTCAATTTGAATCCGTATTTAAAAGTAAAAGTGCGTTGTAGCCACATTATTATTAGAGCTTTATTCAGTAGAAAAAGTAATATTAAATAATTCGCGATTTTCTTATTATTTATATGCAAATATTTATTTTAGTCAATTTTACAGTGTAGCTACTTTTCTCAGACAGAACGCGCCTTTATTCTACAAAAAGACCCTATGAAACTTTTTTTTTTTAAATATGCGTTTTGTAACGACGTTGACTTACTGCCAAATCAAATAACGTAAAAATTGTTTAATTGATTCATTCCAATTTGAATTACTTGATTTTTTTGCTACCTGATGGTATGTAATCTTCTGACATTCATTAAGTGAGCTCGATGTTCCTATGATGAAACAAAATATTGTCTTTGACTTTAAATAATCACCGCTGACCATCAACAGATTTAGACAAACTTGAAGTAGCCCATATATTAATTATTGAATTTATTTAACCTAACAGTGCTATAACGGTTCCACTTTTAAATATGGATTCATTAATTCGTAAAGAAGAAATTACTTGAGATTAAGATTTTCATAGTAGTTAATATTTTAAGCATTAACGTGTGAAAGAAGGCTGTACTGTGATCAGGCGGTTTAGATATTAACCGGTTTGATAGCGACGATGAAATTGACACAAAGTTAATATTAGAAAAAAATTTAATGTCGATAATTTCCATAATAATATTTAAAAATTCTCGAATTAAAAGTCGACGATATTTGAAAGCATCAAAATTTACGTAAAATTTAATTTAAATTTCGAATCAACAAAATTTGGAATCGTCAAATCGAATATACAATATACGTTATAATAATAAACGTTACAATATTTTAAAATTTTGAATCGGCATTCGAATCCGTTTAAGTATGAGTTAGAAATTTTGTTTTTGAATTTCGTCATCGCTCACAAAACGCTACATCGTCTTTAGGTCCCGATCGTGTCATTAGTACAACGTGAAAACGTGAGATCTGTACGGACGGCGTGTTTTGTTCATTGCTGACGCTGTACCGTCAGCAAAAATACTTTAGCGGAACTATGAGTTACTCGACTCTACCTATCTTTACTTTAATTCTTAACTTGCTTTCTAAGTTAACTTTAAACCTCTAACTTAACCAAACGGTTATACCATTTTACCTCATCTCTACCTCTATACCATTTAAATTATGTTAATACCTTATGCAACTATAATTTTAACTAGTCAATGAACTCGAATAAAAACAATATTCTGGATAACTTATCAAAACATAGTTACATCTGCGTTTCTATAGTAACCTTCGTTAGTGCGTTATATCAAAATATTTTATTTTTTAAGCGGTGGATATATTTGACTATAGACAGTTTTTTACCGTTTTAGTTATGCAGACGAGTATCCGAAACGAAAGTCAAAATAATGTGATCAGATACTGCAGCGGAACAATAACGTGTGCTTGAAGCTAAACTATGCTAAGCGATAGGACAAAAATAAATAACAGAAGGAGATATGACTAGATTGTTTCTTTCTAGGATCTACGATTCATAAAAGCACTATGCGCCACTCCATATTTTCTTATATAAATAGATATATAACCATATGATTAATTACTCCCGATTCTAATTTTGTTTTACCTGATTAAAATATTGGCATTCATCTTACTAACTAGCGCGGGGTGGTGCTTTTAGACGATACGACACGCTTACGACACGACTTATCGTGCGGTCGCGCTCTAGTGCGGTCTCCACGCGTGTTTCGTCGAGTCTTTCCCGCAGCTCGACGTACTGTATCGTCTCTTAACGACCCGAATGTCACACAATTTACAAACGACTCAAACGTTCTGAAGTGCATTGAAAACGATCACCTCACGTCTACGTGAGAGACATGAATCTAAAATAGCGAACGATATAAATATTTTATAAAATTTTTGAAGTCAAGTTACATTCTATAATGAAATTCGATTTTGTAACACTAAGATGTTAATTTTCGATGCTTGATATGTGTGACTGTGATTGCGGTTGCATACATACATACGTCATCCTAAATTCAATTAATTTATATTTCCAACCAAATTGAAAGCTTTCATTAATAGTATTATAACAATTTATCGTCAGCCAGCAATCAAAGTCGCCCATACTCGCTATGAAAAATGAAGTGAATATACTTGATCAACTCAAATCGAACGCCATGGATGGTGGTGGGTGGTCATCAAACAAAGAAGCGAAGCGGTTGCATTGAAGTCGCAAGTGACATGACGATGAGGGGTTGGTTACACTACGATAGTTACGAGAGAGTATAAAAATCGCGACAGACTACAGTGGACCCGAGAGTGATGCGCCGCCGGGAGGCCTCGGCGATGTGTACCGGTCTTCCGGTTTACCGGTGTATCGGTCAACCGGTTTACCGGTGTATCGGTCTACCGGTTAACCGGTGTATCGGTCTACTGGTCTACCGGTGTCTTCCGGTGCCGGTCTCTACCCGCTGCTGGCCACATCCTGTTTAAGGTACTTTTGGGATAACACGAGCAACACCGAAATGCCTGTGACGTTTTGGTAAGGTGACAGTTGCGTGTATAAGTGATTCAAATATTTAAACCTTCGAATTCGAATATTGAGACTTAAGGTGGAGCTGGAAAGAGTAATTTTAATCATCTCAGTGATTTATATCAGGAACTGGACTATTTTATTTGTGAAAGTCAATCTGCTGCGCCAATTTGTTATGTGTCAGCGAATGAGCCAGCACCAGTACGACCATGATGTGTCATCCCAAACGTCCTCACGGCTGCGGCTCTAGAAACAGTCAGGGAACGAGGGCCGATTCAAGGGGAGATCGGCAATTTGTCTACATGAAGACATACAGACATATTTAAATAATTGCAAAGCATACCCTGTATCCTAGAATCACTTTATGGGCGATCGTTACATTCAGAGAGGACTCATTTAATCTATTACGAACTTTTGCGTCGCCGCGAATATATCTTTAGGGTTTTCTTTTTAATTTTAAACAGTATAAAGATATAAGTACATATATTATCGAGCCGGAACGCGCCGCGCTGCGGCGGTTCCCTGGCGCATTACTCTACATTACCCACGAGGTGATATTATCGATATCGATATATACTAAGTATACGTGTTCCGGTTTGGCATCCATTTATTGTGTAACCTAACAGCCGGTGCAATCCACCGGCCGGGCGCGACGAGGCGACACGACCTCCACACGACCTCGCACGACTCACCTCGCCCGTGCACTACCTTCGTTACTTACAAATCCGACGAGCTCGCTTTACACACGACGACGAACAATCATTTGTCGTCGGCTGTAAATGCTCTCGGATAATTTTGTAAAGGCCATTTGGCCATTGAAATTTTCTACGTCAACGAACCGTATAACAAGGGAGAACTGAAATTAGAATAAATATCAAAATTACTCTGTAAACGAAACGATAAAAAAGCGTAACAACATATTGCACAAACATGAGCTCCGCAGAGTAGTTTACAGGTACCTACTAATGTAGACCCGACACGACATCGGTACGACATCCGTTCGAGTGTGACGTGTCGTTGCATGCACACGGCTTATTCATAAATCATAAACGCCTAAAACTAGAATACTATATCAATATAATAATAATCATTTGTGTAAATATAAAGTTCTATGTCTTGTGGTGAGTGAAATATTTGACTAGAGGCGGGCGGCGGCCGATCGAGCGCTACCGCGTGGTAGCAACGTGTTGCGCGGTACCGCACACAGAGGACAAAACTGTCTCTAATACAATTCCCGTACAGCTTTATAGGAAACTAACATTCGGCTGCTCAAAACGAGTCACTCCAACGTACAAATGGGTAAAGACTAGACTTCAATCTTCATCGTATTCGTTTCAAGGCTACTTTAAAGTGATTTTGGCTAAAAATTTAATTTAATTTAAAGCAGTCTTGTTTCGTCTTATGTACGGTAGCGCTCGCTTTGAACCCACTTGTAATAGGAGCACGTCAGGATTGTACGAGGTGTACGACATTGCAGTACGCGATTCGCCAATGTCAGCGAATGTTCGGCGAAAGTTCAGCTAATGTTCGAACGTAACGCTACGCTACTAGAAGAGACAGTTCACACCCAATAACAAGGAAAGGCTATCAATTTAGCTGTAACGATGGTGCGTGAAACCGGACGGAAATTTTTGGGTGTCGAAAATATAACGAGAAAACTTAAGCGTTCAAAAATTCCTTAATCCAAGCTGCTCTATTTGCTGTCCGAGGCACTCTCTTCTCGTATAATAATTTTTAGAAGTCTACATTGTGCGCGTAACATAGCTAAGTCAATCCCTGCATCAATGTTGCTACACTCCCTGATGTTCCTTTAGGACGAATAAAGCAAGGCAGAGAAATAATTAAGATTGGCAACTCTCGATACAGTCTATCATTGAACTAGTTCTACGATCACTCCACACAGCGGGTTCAAAGTTTCTACACATTATATTATTATAAAAAATGCACTAGTTCGCCAGTTGCGACTTGCGACTCGCGATCGACTGAGATGCTTAATAAAATTTGTATAGCGTCATCTCACTCTTCGCGTCTACTTAAGTCATCTATTCAAGTGCCTTTTACAATAATAGTTCTTACACCGTAGGGTCGATTGCGACATAGATCAAAGTATTGTCTTCGCTGACCCTCTGAAGAGTGGAGGGTGTGTCGGGAGGAAACACTTTGAAACATGTGCCAATCTGTGGTAGAGCGGTATCTCAACACCAGGCCGGCACACCGAGTACAGATTCGCCCGCGCGCGCACATTTATATCTAACAGTAAATTTATATTGGTACATTTTGATTATGAATCTATGTTTGTCTGTAGAAATTACACTAGATTTTTCTTTATCTGTTAGCTCGCGCTTCTCTCACTGTTGACTCCCAGGACGCAGTTTCTAACAGTTATTGTATTAACACCTTAACACGAATAGTTTTTATATGATTTTTTATAGACACATACACACACCAATGCACGAAATAAATATTGGGGAAGCACGCTCATTGAGAATTGACTTCGCATCGTTGCGAGTGGACCGCCCGCATTCAATTAAGGTGATAAATTACAAATCGTTTGATATTTTTGTATATTTTATCAACTATACAACTAATTTATTTATTAAAGTTCCAATTGGAGATAATACGTTTTATGTACAAAGAGTTACTGCAAGTGTTGCCACGCTCAGGGATCTTTCCCGAAAAAAAGGGTAATTATTTCACTAGAAACATTGAAGACTATCTACAACGCATTGCTAAGAATCGGTAAGCGTACCTTCACGTGGCACAAGTAACGTTTTGAACAATCGAAGTTTCATTAAAGAGGTCCCATTGTGCGAGCGGTATTATAAATTAGAGCGTTGTACATTTACGATGCATATAAACAGACGGCCTGTACAATCCATTATGTTGATATTATATTTTTTATATCACAGCCCATTTGGAATTTACAACACATAAAAACACGATCTTGATAATGATGAAGTGCACTTTTTTTTGTACACAGCGTTCAATACAAACATTAAATTTTGTCAACAACATTGGCATTATTATATTCTACTAACATTGAGGTTAGACGCTGGGCATACCACGCACTGATGGCTTTCAAATACCTTATTCGTAAGTAGATACTATATTTTAAAGAAGGAAAACAGATATACGACAGATGCAAGAGTTTTACTCGTATGTACATTGAAAGTAGGAAACGTTTCTTGAATCAAATCGTTTGATAAAAGCGTGTCATAACAATTTTATTAACTATTACATATGTACCAAATACTATAGGAGTCTTATAATTACAATGTCACTTTACAATATTGAAAAGTCGAAGTATGAAACAGCCACACGCTTCAATCAAACAATAGGATGCGGCTGCGTTCGAAGCGAAACGAGTTCGTTCTTAGAGCGGCCTGCCAACGATATTGCCCAGCGCACGGCTTACCAGACACACACGTAATAAAATTTAACAAAATATAGGACAATTTACTCCGTTAGTGATATATACTCAGCACTTACATTAGTGTGATATTTAACGGTGGAGGGAGACAACAGTGTCCGCGACGGCGTACAGTGCGCACGCATATCTTTGTTACGAGTACATTAACCTACTGCTAACAAAATTAACTTGAACGTGGCACAAAAAGATCTACGCCCACGCCCTCTACTTTAAAACGAGTAACGGAACTTCTCAAAGATACCTGTGCGACCGTAGCCCTACAATTCGTTATGCAATATACAATAATTAAAATACATTTTTTTCTTACATTTTCAACTTACTTAATAAATTCAGTTTGGCTTAATTCAAGCAAGTAACTAGTTTAATAAATTTATGTTAAAAGTTTCAGTTAAACGTTAAATACTTAGAAGTAGAAGTATGATTACGAATGACAAAATTTTATAACGTGTCATTTTTATAATAATAATAATAATTTAATCAAAGTTAATAAATTGTATATATAATATAATAGAGTAATTTAATGATTAATCGATAATGATAGAATGAAGCTTTTCTACGCGCTGATCAATAAATTATTTTAACTAATTTAGTATACTCGCCGAGCGGGCTTGCACAAATCTTTAGTTAAGTATGTAAGTAATGATGTTCACTATACAATAAACATTTGTTTTAAATTCCTCCACGGATTTATCATCATTTTATACCGCGTAAAAGCGCATTACGGGCGAGGGGATCAGTATAGCCGCCTCCTGGAACAAAGGAAACAGATTATTATCTACTTTACATTCATATTTACTAGGTACAATGTAATTTTATTTTACGGGGATATCGGAGATTGTTGTTGGCAACTCTGAATTACCACTTGTCAATTTAATTGACAGGTATGCATAGATTACATTTCTTATTTAATATTTAGCAATGAAAATAGGTTCTCGCAATATTCTTAATTTATATTGTTGTTATTATTAGTATTAGTTAAAAATATTCAATTAGGTACTTACGTGCGCGCCGAAAGCGCGCGGGGACGGCGTCTCGGGTTAGTAAGGCCGATTGGCGTCCTTTGGCCGTTTCAGCTGGACCTTTAATCGTTTCATACCAATTTGAAAACCGTTCATTGCCTGGATAGCAGCTTGGGCCGAGGTCGGGTTGTCGAAAGACACGAAACCTGGAATTGTTACAATGAAAAATCAAATTGATGTAAGTCTGATGACAAAACTATTAGTGTTGATGTACGCTATTTTATATATTATTGTATTTTAGCTTACTTTTTGGGTTTTATGTAATAACGCCTTTTACCGGTACCTTTTTTTAAATTTTGTACTGTATTGTGAATATTAAGAAAATCATTAATGTAATATTAATTGTAACAAACGATGTAATACATACCGAAGCACTTGCTCTGATTGGTAGCCCGATCGATGAACACCTTGCTGCTGATCACATTCCCAAAGGGCAGAAACATCTGCATCAATTCAGCGTCACCAAATTCCTGGGGCAAGTGGTAGATGAACAAGTTGCAGCCCTCGGGGCCGGAGATGGAGCAGCCTGGGAACACCAGAAAATCTTTAAAGAACTCACAAATCTGCCTCTGAACAACTCCACAGAGAGTGAAACGAAACTAGGAAATGAAAAGCTAATACACTGACACATTGAACATGAAGGACAACACAACATAGACCATACATATAGCGTACAGAGTACAGCGACAGACGTGCGTAAGGAAGTGAGGAACATGAGAAAAGAACCGCGGAAGCTTTGTTTGTCACTGTACATAACGTGCGCTGGTTCATATCGACAACAGATGCTATAGACATTTATAAACGCGTGTAGATATAACACTATAGATGGAGATCGTTTTCTAGTTGAACTAAATTTAAAAAAAAACACATTGATGTAAATTTAAAAGTTTAAGAGAGATTGTTAAACTAGAAAACGTTTACAATATACACTGATGAAACGTACACATATAAAAGTAAAAGTATGGAGTTACCAGATTAAGTTGCAGAAGAGGAAAGTTAGAGGTTCGCTTCGAGAAGAGTTTTCGTGAAATGTTATGTAAAGGGGACCAGTACAATGTAAGAAAAATGCGGTTGAGTAAACACTTTGTTCAAAAAATATTTTAAAACTATATCAATTGTATAATTTTTTTCTATCTTGATGTTGTTTGCTACAGCAATATTGAGTTGGAATGAATGGTAGTAGTAGTAGGTTGACCCCTAGTAGTTATTCCTATCTTTAAAATATCCTGGTCCCTTTTCCATAGAGCACAACAAGAATCCATTGTTGTGATGTCAGGGTTACCCGCCTCAAGGCTCCACTTACCTTCTCTCTGCGCGGGCGCAATAGTCGACGCGATTGGCTGCGGCAGTGGCTGAGGGAACTGCCCATATACCGCTTGGTAAGCTGTCGAACATTAAGTGGCACGTTTTCACAATGAACACCTAATATATTGCCGTACGACATGCGATACTACTAGTACACTAATACTACACAGTCAGTGCTATTCCGCAAGTCATTTGGTTATTACAAACCGAATAAATTTATTTTATTAAATAAGAGAATGATGTATTGTTATACATATATTTTTAATTCGATGGTAAGGGTACCTTGCAGAACAACAAAGCAATAGAGTATCTGAATCGGGAATTTATTACAAACATATTTGAGTTGACATTTAGGATTTTGAAACGAAACGAATTATGTAAATTTACTAAATCGTTTCGTGTTTTATTACTGCAACTAAAGATATATTACAGGAGCTCTTGTAGGTGAATATTATTTTGTCAATATTTTATTATCTATTTTATTATTGAAAATAAATTTCCCTTTTACAAATACTCTAAAACAATGAATACTTAATCAACAATATCTAAATCTAAACTTTATGGATGCGGTATATGTCGTAATTTTCTGGTAGAGTAAAGAGATATATGGTACTTAATGTATGTTTTTCAAATAACAGGAACGTAAGTAGGTAACTTTGTGAAGTATTTTTATGAATGCTTTCAAAAATAAAACAATGAATTGTAGCGATGAATTGCGAAATGAATTTAAAATATTTACAATAAATTTAACACAGTGAGGACTAATCCTTTTAATAACAAATATATATATGCGAGTCAAACAAACATCCCATTATTTGCAGTTGTTACTAATAGCACGTAACATTATGACACATGACAAGCAATAATTAACATTTTAACAATCAGTCATTAATACAACAAATATGTTTTCGCATTTGAAGGCAATTTATGTATACACGTTAATATAGGATATAAAGTGCAGTGGTAAATACAGTAAGGGAATTGGAACATCCATTTATGGCAACATTAATTTCAGCATTAAAGCAATGAAGATGGCCGCCAAAAGGAGTTAATTTAATAAAAAATATTAACAGACTATCTATGTTATTCAGCGTAGATTTTATACATAGACATTTAGGGAGAAGAACCATAACGAAATAGGGCAAAACGTTGTTACAAGTTGTCTAAATATCTTGTTACGGTACGGTTATTTTGTTATCCTTCTGAGCAATTCAAACAAATAGAACTTTTAACAAGCCATTACATTTTGTATTGAAGGTATAAAATTATCGCACAACTTTACGAAAATTCGATTGAATTTTAACTGAATTGAATTAAACTGTCAAACTCTTCGCAAGTTACGGACCAAAATGGCGATAAATCCAGTCCAGCAACACAAAAAACAAACGATTTGAACACAATAAACTCTGTTCGAATAAACAATGTTTTGTTCAATTTGTCAGCTGTCAAATTAAGTTCTACTTTTGTTTGCAAATATTCTTTGACAAGTGTATTATAAACAAGCGTTCGATTTGCAATCAAATTATTGTTGACCTACCAACCTATTCCTACTTCCTTCAATAGTAACTGAATTAAATAAAGTGTTTATACATTTCTAACCATTGTGTAAAGGGGATTAAGAAATAGGAACAAATATAAGACTAAAACAACCGACTTATTGATGCATTAATCTAAAATTTATTAAATTACCTTTAAAGCAGTGAAAATAAAATATCCGAATATGGTAACAATATGAATTTCTTAGTTACATCTGAAAAATGTTCCCAATTCAAATTTCATATTCTTCATTTAATTACTTTTTAAATTTTTGTAGAACTAGAACTATTTTTATGAAACTTTTTTTAAGGAAACCTTTAAATTTTACGATTAAAAGCAACTGGCCAGATCTCATAATTCTATCGTCTTAAAAACACATACTACATATAAAAGCAGTAGCAAGCACGTTATCTAAGGTATCTTTTTGACCCAAGACATTTCAATTATGGAAAAGGTAAGCAGATGACAAGCGTTACTCACCGACTCCAGGGAAGGTCTGCATAGTGGAGTAGGCAGCATGCTGCAGGGCAGCTGCTTCTCCATTCGGCAGGCCTTGGGCAGTCACGGGAACCGCTGAAGAGGAAATTGGTTATGATTAGGTTTAACGTAAAATTTCGGCCGTAAAAAGACGCACTTAAATAAGAGGCACTGCACACAGCACTCGTTGAGAAATGTCGCTAGAAATAAAGAAAAGGACAAATTATCTAGAACTTTCCATAGACTTGTAGAAAAATAAACTGTATAGAAAAATATACTACATAAGTATATGGCTCTTATTATTTCGAATGTAACTGGCTAGTATCAGCGACTAAGTTCGCGGGTGTTTTGGAAGTTTCGATATATTTTTGTAATTTCTTAATTTTCATTTTGAACAGTTATAAGATGTATTAGAAACTGATGTAATCAATAAACTCGTACCCGACT